>ML685890.1:1547126-1571323 GCA_007922175.1 Pelusios castaneus
GAGTGAGTGAGTGAGTGAGTGAGTGAGTGAGTGAGTGAGTGAGTGAGATATATAGATATAGATATATAACAACAAAAAAACCAAGTCTGTCCTATTTTGCACTGGGGGACCAGACTGCTTTGTTGCATTTAAAGTGTCAGTGTAACAAACAGAAAATACTGCCTCTGCACTTCACAATTAGACATTTACCATTTAGAAGGCCATCTCTGAATCAATAAGTGCAGAATAGAACAATCATGAGAGGACTCAAGTCATACAAAACTATAGTTCTTGATTAAAAGTGAGGCAGATATTTGTGTGCATCATTCAATGATACTAGAAGCAGTTTCACTTTAACAGTATGCAGGCTTGTTTACATACTATATGAGAAAAACTCCATCTTCAACAATTTTAGTCTCAATTTTTCAAGCAGTTTTGGACTTGCAAAGACCCAAAAGTGGCATCTTCCTGGTGGGTGACGTCACTTTGGAGTCTTTACAAGCAAGGTGCAATACAAAATGAGCCCAATTCCAAACCCTATTAACTGCCAATAAGGTAGTCATACTGTCAAGAGAAACCAGAGGTGTGTCCTTTCCACAGTACACCTACCTCAGAGGTTTGCTGCAGTTCTGTGTTACAAGCATGATGGCTAGGGAAGGCTGCAGTGCAAGCATATCCCTATCACATGGGAAGGAAAAAAGATGCCCTTATAACAGCATTAACTTTTCATTTTACAAAACCTACTAGATCCACTGTGTTCCTTTTGTTTGTTTCTCCTAAGGAGCTTGTACAGAACATCTCCCATCGTTCCCTCACATCATCTGGAAGCTCTAGAGTGAAACGGAGAAAACAGTTTTAGTACCAATATCACTCAAGGCACTTAGTTTTTAACCTTCTTCACAGCTCCCAAAGATAAACTCGCAAAAAACACTGCAGAACATGTTATGCTATATATACATTTCTCAGACACTGGTTATTCTAACAAGATGTGGTTTTCAGACAGACACTGCCAGTCTATTAGGGGATAATCTCAATAGCTCACTGGAGCAGCAGGTTTGTTACTGTATGTGAATAGAAGGGATAAGGGAGCACCCTTGAGCACATGAAGACTTGGGAAGATAATACTGCAAGGAGGAACATAAGTGACAGCTGAGCCTGAGAAGACCTATGCTGGGAAGATGAATTATTCAAGAAGTACCTTAAATAAGCCATTCTCCAGAAAAAGGATGCTTGACTCTGCAGTTTTCATTAGGGCAAGCCACCACCCACTCACATTATTTGAAGCAGCCATAGCACTGCTTCACTAAGCTTGGAGAGAACAAGTCATATGTTTAAGGGTATCCTAATTTAATAAGTTACCTGGACTTAAATAGTTACGGTGATTGCTTCTTTCCTTTGGCCAAAGAGCTTTTGGAACAACACCCCTATTAAAAGCTGCCTTTTAAATTCCTAGCAGAATTTTATTCTACAAATCAAAAAGAGTCAAATGAACTTGCAAAAGTTTAATGTTACCTTTAATAAGCTGCTGTACTAATGTACTGTTTGGCCCTTTATCAGTACTGTGTACAATACAGTTAGCTATCCTGGTTAAATGACCCATATAACCATGCCGCCTTCCTCCTTCAGCCCTGCAAAAGAGAAAAGTTCAAATGCTCATCTTCCGAATAGCTGGCTGTTCAGGTATTTTGTAGTTATGGAATGCTAAATTTATAAATCTAAGGAAGCAATAAAGGAAGAAGTTAGGCCAGACAAGGGAGGAAGCAAATTATTTTAAATATTCTTAAAGAAAATGAGTAGTATACACTGGAACCAAAAGTTTTCTGTGTTGCTAAAACATACAATGCATTCAATTATTCATTAAAAAAAGCATGTTTACGCCTACTTCCACATAGTTTTGAGGAAAGTTAGTATGATCAGTTTGCAAGGGAAAATTCATGTAACAGATTCAATTTGCTAACAGGTTTGGAGAACCTACCACACACAGAATATTCACCTTTCCTGAAAAGTAATACTTTTCACTTAATATATTAAAATAATCCAGGAGTGTGTTGAGCCTCTAGCAGTGTTAAGGCAATTCCTTAATTCAGGCTATAATACAATACTCCAGGATTTCGTAAATTAGATTTTAGGCCTAGCCTAATAAAAGGGCTAACAAACACCTACATATTGGATTAGTTGGGACTGTTGCCTTCCCAAATGTTTCAGAATGGCATTCAGGATGTTGCTAGAAATTCTACGGCTTGATCCAAATATGCCACTCCCTAGGCTAACCTGCCTGACAAGGAACTGGAAACAGCAGTGGGTTAGAAATGTATCCCCCTTCTGATTCCCTGACCTTGAATTACCTTGGAACAGCAGACTGGCATTTCTTGTTTTACAATGCAGAGAGGTTCCAAAGATGGGGACTCTAACTGATAAAATACGTTTTATATCACCAAGTAAAATAGTTCGCACCCAATCCTTAGAGAAGTGTTCGCTGAAGCTGCCTGCTAATGAGTTATGTACCCCAAGGAGGTGCACTGCTGAGAGGTTCATCTAGTGGAAAAATACATCAGTTCCACAGATTGAATGCTTCAACACAGACGGGTGGACCTTGTTCCCTGATGAAATACACTTTCCACATGACTTGGACATGCAAGGTCCAAATTAAGGGTGGAAATCATTTGCAGACCTTGTGTAGTTCCAGCAAGTTTGTGTGTAACTGGGATTCTTGGAGAGTTCACATATGCCAGATGGACTCCTCATCATAGCAAAGAGGCATCTATGATCAGTTTTGTTGTGGGGAAGGAAGGGACACACTACCTCCTTGTTTTACCACCAAGCGAAAAAGGTTTGCACTTTATGGAGGAGCGAGATTAGCTTGTCCAGATGCTTGTTTGCCAAGTGCTGTCCGTAACCAAGCCAGCAGACATGGAAGGTGAAAGCTCAAAAGTTGTCACATAAGCACATGGAGTCATGTGATTTCACAGAATGAGAAAGGTGCAAACTGCCACCTGGGAACTCAGACAAGGCTGAGTGATAAGATGCTTTATGGACTGGAATGTGACCTGAGCCAGGAGAGTCCCAGGTCACCCCAGTAAAGTCTGGTTAACAGAAACCATGGCAATCAAAGTGAACTTTAAGCACTGAATGAAGACATTCAACCACCTTTCTGTTGGGGGGGGGGGGGGGAGGAGAGAAGGATAAAATCCTATTCTCCTGTGCTGAGGAAGTACCTGTTCTACAGCTTCTAGATGGTAATGTACCTCTTATCAGAGCATCCTCTTGAGGAAGGGGGTCTCTGGAGAGGGTAGGAGAGGTGCTTTAGAGAAGGAGCTAGAGGAACTCTATGGTATAATCAATGATGGTGATTTCCAGAATGCATTTTCTATAGTAAGATGCCAGGCCAGGAAAAACAAGCTAGGCAGCCACCAAATTGGCTACCAGAGACTTGAGCAGATGGGGCAGGAGAAGGACTGATTCACCATCTTGAAAGATTGTCAAAAACATTTTCTGGTGGAAGGCTGGGGTTGGTAGGAAGATAAGGGGGACCTTAAGCCTGCTATGCTCTATCCTCTACTGGCTCCTCAGTGCATTCTAACCTCTCCGATAGATGAGCTGAGAAGATTGTTGTTTTTAGGACTGAGATCTGTGGTATTTCCTCCATGATGCTGGAGGTATAGATGCTCAGAGAGCAGATGGTTGCCCTCACTTTTTAAGGGACATAACTAATCTGTCTTGTCACTAAAAAAATTGTTTCCATCACATGGCAGATTCTCCCCGGTGGACTGGATTTCTTTGAAAAGTTCAAAGGACCGATGTCATGATGCATCACTTCAGAAGTTGCCATCAAGCAGGAGGCTATATCTACTGCATTAACTGGGGCCTGGAGGGATGCTTTAGCTAGCAATTTATCTTCCTCCATGAGTACTTGGAACTGCAGCCTATCCTCTTGTGGGAATCTATTAATTACACTGTTTGTGGAATTCACTAACAATCAATTAGACACTGATGCTCAATAAGTTGCTTTGCAGAACTTTAAGCTGGTCAAAATAAAATTATTTTCCTGAAGACATGCAAGTGTTAGCATTCTTCCCAGAGGGGGTATAGCTAGGCTAATGTTTACTGCCTCTTTCAGTAGCCACTCCAGCCACTAACAAATTGGGAGCAGAGTATGCTCAGGAGAACCTCCACTAGTTAGAAAGGTGCCTGCACTACCTCCAGATGGATCTGGAATGTCAGCAATCCTCCTCAGTTGGGTCAGGCCTATACTGCCTGCTGTTTTTGGCAACACTTGAAGAGATAGGCAAGTTACCTAAAATAAATTGCATCTCCCCCTCCAATCTCCCTATGCCTAGAATGCCCACCACAGTGAGTTGACCGATTCAGCATTATGTTGCTGCTTACCCAGGGTGGTCTTCAGCGATCGACTTCCCGACTGACCGAGCGGATCTTCACAGACTCACTCGGTTGACCAGGAAGATCAATCTAAAGGTGGCCATGTTGCTGCCATCAGTGAAGACTAGCCCTCTGTCTTTAAATTGTCTGTAGTTGCAACAATGGTAACAGTGAGACCAATGCAACCACCTCATCTGCAGATGACAACCCAGTTTGCATTGGTGGTTCCCCTTCTTTCATTAGTTCTTGAGGTTCAGGCTCTTCTAGACAACCTTCCCCCTGCAGAGATTCCACATGGTACTGTAGTAATTCAGGATGTTGCATGTATGGATCCTATAGACCCAAGTAAAGCCAATGTGAGGACACAAAAGGGAATTGGCGTGGTCCCCCTGGTTCTTATGAGTGACTGCAATTATCCTGACATCTGCTGGGAAGGTAATACAGCAGTGCACAGGCAATCCAAGAAGTTTTTGGAGAATATTGAGGACAACTTCCTAGTACAAATGCTGGAGGAACCAACTAGGGGCCTTGCACCTCTAGACCTATTGCTCACAAACAGAGAAGAATTGATTGGGGAAGGAGAAGTCAATGGCAACCTGGGCAGCAGCAACCATGAGATGGTAGAGTTCAGGATCCTGATCAATGGAAGGAAGGAAAGAAGGAGAACACACACCCTGGACTTCAGAAAAGCAGATTTTGGCTCCCTTAGGGAACTGATGGGCAGGATCCCTTGGGAGGCTGATCTGAAGGGGAAAGGTGTCCAAGACAGCTGGCTGTATTTTAAAGAAACCCTGTTAAAGGCACAGGAAGATACCATTCCGATGTGCAGAAAGAACAGCAAATGTGGACGGTGCCCAGCGTGGCTTAGCAGAGAACTCCACGGTGAGCTGAAACATTAAAGGGAAGCTTACAAGAAGTGGAAGCATGGAGAGATGACAAGGGAGGCGTATAAAGATATTGCTTGGGACTGCAGAGATAAAATCAGAAAGGCCAAAGGACAATTGGAGTTGCAGCTAGCAAGGGATGTGAAGGATAACAGAAAGGGGTTCTATAAGTATGTCAGCAACAAGAAAAGGATCGGGGTGGTATAGGTCCCTTACTGAATGGGGCAGGCACCCTCGTGGTGGATGATGAGGAAAAGGCTGAAGTACTCAATGCTTTTTTTACTTCAGTCTTCACAGGGAGGGCCAGCTCCCAGACTACTATATGGGGTAATGCGGAATGCAGAGAAGAGCGGCCCTCAGTGATGGCAAGTCAGGTTAGGGACTACTTAAAGAAATTGGATGTACACAAGTCCATGGGGCCGGATGAACTGCATCCGAGGGTGCTGAGGAAGTTGGCAGAACTGATTGCAGAGCCGCTGGCCATTATCTTTGAGAACTCGTGGTGAACAGGGGAGGTCCTGTAGAATTGGAAAAAGGCAAATATAATACCTATCTTCAAGAAAGGGAAAAAGGAAGATCTGGGGAACTACAGACCGGTCAGCCTCACTTCAATCCTGGGAAAATCATGGAGCAGGTCCTCAAAGAATCCATCCTGAAACACTTGGAGGAAAATAGAGTGATCAGGAACAGTCAACACGGATTCATCAAGGGCAAATCGTGCCTGACCAACCTGATTTCCTTCTATGATGAGATGACTGAATTAGTGGATGCGGGAAGAGCCGTTGATGTGGTATACCTCAACTTTAGTAAGGCTTTTGATACGGTTTCCCACAGCATTCTCGTCGACAAGTTAAGGAAGTATGGATTGGACAAGTGGACCGTAAGGTGTATACAAAACTGGCTAGATCAACGGGCTCAGTGGGTAGGCATCAATGGCTTGATGTGTAGTTGGCAACCGAGTGGAGTGCCTCAGGGGTCGGTCCTGGGGCCGGTTCTGTTCAACATCTTCATTAATGAACTTGATGACGGGATAGACTGAGTGCTTAGTACGTTCGCGGATGACACCAAGTTGGGGGGAATGGTAGATACTCTGGAGGGCAGGGACAGGATCCAGGGAGACTTGGACAAATTGGAACACTGGGCGAAAGAAGCCTCATGAGGTTCAACAAGGACAAGTGCAAAGTCCTGCACTTAGGACAGAAAAATCCCATGCACTGCTACAGGCTGGGGACCGATCGGCTAAGTAGCAGCGCTGTAGAAAAGGACCTGGGGGTTATGGTGGACAGGAAGATGAATATGAGCCAACAGTGGGCCCTTGTTGCCAAAAAGGCCAATGGCATATTAGGCTGCATCAGTAGGAGTATTGCCAACAGATCAAGGGATGTGATAATTCCCCTCTATTCGACACTGGTCAGGCCGCATCTGGAATACTGTGTCCACTTTTGGGCTCCCCACTACAGAAAGGATGTGGACAAATTAGAAAGAGTCCAGCAGAGGGCAACAATTAGGGGGCTGGGGCACAAGACTTATGAGGAGAGACTGAAGGAACTAGGTTTATTTAGTCTACAGAAGAGAAGACTGAGGGGAGATTTGATAGCAACCTTCAACTACTTGAAGGGGTGCTCCAAAGAGGAGGGAGCTAGGCTGTTCTTGATGGTAACAGAGGACAGCACAAGGAGCAACAGTTTCAAATTACAGCTGGGGAGGTCAAGGTTGGATATTAGGAAAAGCTTTCTCAATAGGAGGGTGGTGAAGCATTAGAATGGGTTACCTAGGGAGGTGGTAGAATCTCCATCTTTGAAGATTTTTAAGGCCCGGTTAGACAAAACCCTGGCTGGGGTGATTTAGTGGGAGTGGCCCTGCTTTTCAGCAGGGGGTTGGACTAGATGACCTCAGGAGGTCCCTTCCATCCCTATTATTCTATGTTTCAGGTACCACTGGTTCTGAGATGCACAATCTCTCTTATGAGATCAGGACTGTGCCCAGGAGCCTCTGGATCCTCTATATAGACTGACACCTTATCTTAGCGAGAATGATGACACTCTCCCATTTACACCCAACTTGTCAGAGGAGGTAGATTCAAAATCCATGCGTTGTCCCACTGATTCTGGTGTCCTTACAACCCATCTAACAGCTGGTATAGGTGAGTGACTCTCTTTCCCGCATGGCCTGGACCAATGATCCTGCTCAGGATCACTTCTCACAAGATGAGGGGATACTAGGTTAGTGCAGATAGCAATGTCGTCTGGGCATCACATACATCCCTAGACTTAAGAGTAAGGAATGGGCTCCCTTCTTTTCCTGGCTCTGCCAGTATCAAGCCTAGCTGTACCTTTAGTAGCAATGACTCATTACCATTATGTGACGGCATCATCTGTGTAGGAGATACCCTGTTTTTGTCTTGCCAGTATCCCACTCCTACACACCGTGCTGGTTTCATAGTGCTTTTGCCCTTCAGAGCTGGGAAGCTAGTACCAGTCTCCTTTTAAGCTCCTGACATTCCTGTACCAAAGTGTGGCCTCTCATCCGACTTGGAAGTTGTTAGAGAAGCAGCCCTCTTTTTGGATAAGGACCTGGAAAGATATTTCTCTTGCTTCTTGTGGGAGTGTTTCCTATCCCTGCGCACCTCAATGCCTCTGTTTGGCGGAATCCATTACTCTACTCTCATCAGTTCCAGAGCTGGAGGTTACAGTGCCAGGAAAGGGGCTTCTTAGTGCTACAGGAAGGTATGATGGACCAGCGTCTGGCAAGGCTCACAGCATAATCTGTTAGGAATTTCCAAATACAATATTCACAGGCCTGAGTGATTCTGTCTATGAAGGATCAACAAATGCTGCACTTTGAGGGGATGTGGGCTTCCCCAAGGCAATAGAGGCTTTTAAGGTCATTGCTGCTGACTAGGAAAACCTCCCCTCCCCCCCGGGTCCCTGACTCTCCAGGCCCCCTCCCCCTTACATGGCCAGAGCTGCAGCGGAGGTCAGACTGTCGCTCCCTGGCCAGGCTGCTCCTGCCCTGAACATGCTCTGTCTGAGCATGCTCAAGGCGGGAGATTTGAAAAAGCTGCAGCCTGGCCGCAGCTCCCAGGGGTCTGTGAGTCGTGTTCCAGTCCTGGGTGGGCTAGATTCTGGCCTGCGGCTGCGCGCCACTCCTGGCTCTGCCGGCCCCGCTGCCCAGCTGAGGGCTGGGTCAGCAGGGGAAAGGAGACCCGCTCCTTTCCCTGCGCTGGTGACCCCGGCCCCCACCTCGGCAGCGGGACCAGCCAGGAAAACATAGGTGCCAGTATGCAGTACCGTGCATACCGGCAGAAAAAAGGTAACGGGAGACTCCCCCGGCTCTAACTACTAAACACTACACTCAAATGCAAAAACTATCTGAAATGTACTTCAAAAAAATTTTTTTTTAAACAGGTAATTAATATATAATCTGACTTTAAAAAAGCTCATGTGTGTAATTTAATCTTGCCTGTACTGACAGGAAACAACTACAGCACAAACATAACAGATACTTCACACCAGCGGTCTTCAAATTTTTAAACCCTGCGTTCCCCCCAACTTACCCTGTCCACATGCTCCCCCACGCCCAGTCCTCCCAACTGGGGCTGGGAGCAGGGGCCATGGTCGAGCCAAAGCTGTGACTGGGAGCCAGGACATGGTCGGGGGCCACGGCTATCCCCAGGCACCCTGGGGCCATAGCGCACCCAGTGGCCGGAAGCCAAGGCACCACAACTGGGTCAGAGCAGGGCTGGGGGGCATTCCCTCCCCATCCTCCACTGGGAGGGACCCAGCCACATTCCCCCACAAACATTCCTCGGTGCCCCCAAGGGATATGCACCCCATAGAATGAAGATCTTTTCTTTACACCAATTCTAGCATATATTTTGGGTTGGCTGTGTATTTTCACAGTCGACCTACTGTGTTTTTAAATAACTGGCAGTGGTTCCTCAATTGCTGAGATCGGATTTCTAAAATGACATGAAGCATCTAATACATAAGTTCACAGTGATCAAGGGAAGATTTTGAGAATTCTGCAAGCAACAGTAGCAGCCAATAGCTGCATGCAGGGCCTCAAGCACCTGAAGTTGCTGGCTAATTTCCCCCCAGAAAGAGTCCTTTCAGAACAAGATATTATTCTGCTGAGGACAGAGTTAGGCTTGCTCTTTTTACTTGCAAGAACAGGATATTTGAGAGCTCAAACACAAAATACAAAACATGCCTTGGTGTGTTAATACATGTCCTCCCTCAAACAGCTGAAGAGCATTTCAAGTACGATTCACCTTCGCCTCAAATTTATAGTATGCGGCTAAACTTTTGGCTGATTACAGCTTAATTGGGGCAACAGACTCTAAACGAATTTCATAAGGGCCATTGCATCCCTCAGACTGACAGAGGGGAACGACCTGGGTGCCAAACCAGTGCAACTATGTCCACCATGCTGGAAGCAGAAGGGCGGAGCCAAGCCAGGAACATGAAGGACAGGCCCTGCCACTCAGTCGGGGTGATGCTGCTGAAGGAGAAGGACATCTCTCCCCCCCTTGCTGCATCTTTAACCCAACCCTGGCACTGCTGAAGAACTGCCAGAGCTGCCTACTGGCTGAAGCCTTAGGGACCCACCAGAACTACCCAGGCTTGCGAGCTAGGGAGAGCTACCTGACGCCGGCAATGCCGGGGGCCTGCCCCAAGGAAGTGAACGATGACCTGAACCGCAGGTACATGGGCACAGGGGTGGGGGAAGTAGCCCAGAGGTAGCTGACTTCAATCCAATCCAACCCAAGACCAAGCACTTCTCAGAGGGTTTCGGCTGCAGCCCTGCTGACCCACTGTTAGGACCCTGGGCTGGGGTAGTCAGGAGTGCCCACATTCCCTCCTCCAACAGCAGGGAGTCTGCTCCTCAGCCAGTGAAGCTTCACTAGGCCATAGCTGCTCATTTGCCTTGCCCTGACTGAGGGCTCTTGACTCCTTGCCTGCCCTGCCCTGACCAAGGGCACAGCCAATAGATTATATAGAGAGCTAATCCCCAGCTTTCAGCTACTCCATACAGGCGCAGCTGAGAGAGGGTGTGACCTCCCTCTGAGACTGACAAGGAGTAGGCCACCCCTTCTAGTGCAGCACAGAGCAGTAAGTACAGCTCCAGTTTAATTTTCACTCCAGTGACTAGACATCTGAGGACATTACAGCTACAAGAAAAAAATCTTAAACTTCAGACAGACATTTTCAGAGTGTAGTGAAAAAAGTGTAAGGAATTGAAACTGGAAAATTAAAGGGCAACAAAATGTCTATGCCAAGTGTCATTGTGTTTCCTTGGTCAAGTTATTTTACTAGATTAATTTATATAGAAAGATAATTACATCTCACACCTACTGGCAAAAACAGGAAAGCATTTTCCATATACTCTGTTTCTTTATGCCTCTTGTAAAATCCGTTTTAAGGTGAGAGGGAACACCACATTAGTATGCTCAATTCTAAACTGCTCATGCAGTCCTATGTTAAAATCAAGGTAGAACTTCTATTGTGGGAAATGAATAAAGAGTGTTACTCACTGTTTCTTCTCATTCATTTCCCATGCTTCAAGTATTCGTTCCACTAACTGGCACTTAAGAAAAAGCTATAAAAAAAGGGTTTGGTTAATGTTTCTAGACGCTTAAGTACAAAGAAGCATATCACCATGCTAATTTTAAACAGAAGTAACAATTAGTTTCAGGTAGAAAAATATCAGATCACAATATATGTTTTTAAAGTTCATAGAACAAAACTCAAAATGCATTAAGCCCTTTACATTGTATTAAAGACCCCAGTTATTGAAGTCAGCACCCAACAGCTCCTAAATTACCACCTTCGTTGGTAGAAGGTATGTGGCTCAGGGTTGTGGAGGGGAAAAAAAATACACGAGTGACATCATAAGTTACGCTGACACATGCATTCATGTGGAA
Organism: Pelusios castaneus; assembly: GCA_007922175.1. Taxonomy (NCBI): domain Eukaryota; kingdom Metazoa; phylum Chordata; order Testudines; family Pelomedusidae; genus Pelusios; species Pelusios castaneus. The sequence goes on from ML685890.1 coordinate 1,558,293, forward strand.
AAGCACTATGTAAGCCGGAGAGCTTCCCCCCTCAGTATAAAATCACTCCCACCAATGGTGGGTTGCTATTATTGCCAATGGGATGCTCTTTCCAGTCAGCATAGAGCGGTCACACAAATGATCTTACAGCAGCACAGCTGTGCCACTTTACGTTCTGTGTGTTCACATGGCTTAAGAGTTTGGGTCCATTTGTTCTCAACAGAATATGCTGGGTGCTGAATAGCTTTAAAAATCTTTAAGCAAACTATGAACTATATTCAGAAAAATCTATTTTCATAGATGACAGAACTTCCAGATTAACTTAGTTTTGGTCCCAAACCATACAATGTTTACAAGCCTCACAGCAAACAAAAAAGATTCTCTTCAAAGCTACTCAAATCCACTTTAAAGTTAAAGGGATTCTTTGGCAGGTAGACCTAAGACAGCAACTGTCCCACACGACATGATCACCCAAGGAACGCATGAGTTACTGCTGCAGCACTTCCACCCCAAAGCAGACTGTAGAGCAAGCTACCATGCATCAAAACCATGTCTTCAACATGGGCAGTGACCTGTCACTACATTTTTTTCATTCCATGGCTCTATTTAAATAAGCCAAGTTTTTACTTCCCGTATAAAGAGAAACTGCTACAAAGGTTTACAATGTCAAGATGTTAACCAAAGCACAACTTACATGTTTCAGTAAGAGGTTGTCCCCAATGGAGCCTTGCTCTATAATTGTGCCATTTTCTGTGCTCTCAAGGGGACTTGCAAGTATCAATGCAATACAGATTTCTACTTGAGTATGCAAGAAATTATTCCATGTGTATTTAAAAAACATATCCTGCAAGACAAATTCAAAAGAATTTTATTATTCACATTGGGGTCTTTTCAAAGGACAACAAGCAGCAGTACAGTTCCAGAAAGTCAGATAGCAACTGGCAATCTCTTTTTAACAAATATTTTAAAATAGTGCACATGGTTTATTTATTTACTATATTAGAAAGACAAATCAAATTAGCACCTAAAAAGAATTTTACAATCCTCAGTTGCCATATGATGTTGATCAATACTGACCAATTTGTCCCAGATGTCCATAATTCCAATTCTACCCTTTATTCCCTATGATAGTTATAGTACCTTTTTGTTCAAGTATTGCTTACTGCAAGGCATTTATTTTTTAAAAATATGTATTTAAACATTAAGTTTTCTGCATCCGATTTAGATCAGGCTGTTTCTTATACAGAAACTGTCACTGGCAAACTTCAGAATTATAAGGGACTATGATGGACCTGAGATTGTGATTTGCCCCAAATGAGCCAGTCATGGACGTTTAGGTAAATCTGCACCCCTTGATGCCTTAGGTAAGCGGCCATTACTGCCATAAATTATGTGGAGGCGCCTGGGGTAGAAGAAAGGCCGAAGGGCAGCGTCTTGAACTCGTAGTTTCATTGGCCCACCACAAACCAAAAGGCTCTGAGAACCTTCAGCTCTCCTTCATACACCTGAAATGCAACTTTAGCTGGTGAAACAGACATCAGGATGTCAAATAGGTCAATCATAAACTCTGTTTGCTCCTCAGCCTCCAAGCGCAGATTAGACGCAATCCTTTTAAGGATTTTTGGTGGGCTCAGAGGTCATTTGGTGGTGGTGGAGGAATCAAGCCAGCCACTGCCTTATCCAGAGTTGAGGATGATGATGGTGGCTGCAATGCTAGAGAAGGAAGTGGTGCCTCCTCCTCTTAAAGGGGAAACATTTCTGCTTCCACGACACAGTTCGGTGCTGGTATCAGATCCTGAATCCAGATCCTGCACTGGGTTGGTCAGTGCTGTGGATAATTTTCCAGATGCAGCTATAGGGGACTGGAGCAGGTAGGGTCCTGGTGCCACCGGATCCCCCATTGGTTCCAGACAGGCCACTGTCCTTGAGGCCAGGCACCAGCAGCCATCAAACAGCAGTACAGCTGCCAACCTGCATTTTTGAGGCCAGTGACTGTGCTTTCCTTCCAACTCCAAGGAGGACAGTTCCTGCCTCAGGGACAAGATAGAGCAGACAGTGGCTCCTCCTGTCAGCTGCAGTGAGGAATTGAGAAGCACTGATGATGGGGAGATGGCTAACAAGAGGATTCCCCAGAATGGTGTGGCTCTAGAGGGGAGCGGTACCAAGATGGCATCGTGGAACTAGATGTCAGGTTACATGGTGCCAGAAATCAGTGTCAAGGGTCTGGTGACTTGCCATGCTATCAGTGATTGGTGCTCCAAGGGCAATGACTGCTACAGGACAGACTAACAATATGTAGCCAGTGAGTCTCTCCTCCAGTTTAGAGACCAGGGGCACAGTGCTAAGGACTGGGATCAAAACAGCAAAGACCTTCATCAAGGTGTTATGGACCAGTGCCGAGATGGCAGAATGGCACCAGTTGACTGACCCCTGCAGGTGCCCAGGGTTTACACCTGAAGACAGGTGCCTTTACTGGCTCTGGTAACAGGGGTACAGCCAGAGGAGTGGGAGCACTGGGAGAGCCATCAAGTCCCTGGCTGCTTGAAAGGCCTCTGGCGTTGTTAGGCAGAGGCTGGCTCCATCAGACAGCTTTCCACCGTAGGAGGAGAGGCTGGCTCTAGCCACTTTGGGCCAGGCGAATGGCCCAATGTGGATCCTTTACACATCCCCACCTTCTTTTCTCCCTTTGACGTGGAGGTACGGCCTTGATCGTGCTGTATCTTTGGCACCAATGAAGGTAAGTTGTCAAGAAGGGCTCAGTGCCACTGGGGTGCTCTGCACTGACGCTGAAGTACTTGGTGCTGAATCAGAGCACAAGGGTTCTGAGACTGACGAGAATGCTGCCTCCATTAACAGGGCTTTCAGGTGAACGTGCCTGCCTTATAGTCCATGGCCTGAAATCCTTGCAAATCTTGCATTTATCCCTCACATATGTTTCCCCTAGACACAAGCAACTGTGATGCGCATTAAGCAGGAAGGTCTTGTGGCAAACAGAATACAGTTTGAAGAGGGGGCCAGGGCATGTCCTTTTGCTTGGCAAACAGACTCAGGCTCCAAAGTCAGAAGAGACCGATGTGATCTAGTCTGACCTCCTGCACAATGCAGATCACAGAACCTCATCCACCCATACCTGTAATAAACCTCTAACCTACGACTAAGTTTCTAAGTCCTCAAACCATGGTATAAAAACTTTAAGATACAGAGAATTCACCAGCAAGTGAGCCGTACCCTATGCTGCAGAGGAAGGAGGGGGGGGAAAAAAAACCCCAAAAAAACACCACCCAGCCTTTGCCAGTCTGCCCTGGGAAAAAAATTCCCTCCTGATCCCAAATATGATGATTAATTAAACCATGAGCATGTGGGCAAGACTCACTAGCCAGACACCTAAGAAAGAATTCTCTGTAATAACTCAGAACTCTCCCTATCAAATGTCCCATCTTGGGCTACTGGCATATCTACCACCAGTAGCCAAAGATCAGTCAATTGCCAAACTAGGTAGTCCCATCATACCATCCCCTCCATAAATTTATCACACTCAGTTTTGAAGCCAACTAGATGTTTTGCCCCCACAGCTCCCCTTGGAAGGCTAATCCAGAACTTCACTCTTTTGATGGTTAGAAATCTGCATCTAAATTTCAAGTCTAAACTTCCTGAGGGCCAATTTATATAGATATGTTCTTGTGTCCACACTGGCGCTGAACTTCAATAATTCCTCTCCCTCCCTGGTATTTATTCCTCTGATGTATTTACAGAAAGCAATCAAATCTCCTCTCAACCTTTAAGGCTAAACAAACCAAGCTCTTTGAGTCTCCTCTCATAAGCCAGGTTTTCCATTCCACTGATCATCCATGTAGCTCTTCTTTGCACCTATTCCAGTTCCAATTCATCTGTCTTAAACATGGGACGCAGAACTGCACACAATATTCCAGATGAGGTCTCCCTAGCACCTTGCATAATGGTACTAATATGTCCCTATTTCTACTGGAAATACCTCGCCTGATGCATTCTAGAACTGCATTCGCTTTTGTCATGGCCATATCACATGGCAGTTCATAGTCATCTGGGATCCATCAGTATGCCCAGGTCCTTCTCCTCCATCATTTCCAACTGATCATTCCCCAGCTTATACAAAAAATTGTTGTTACTAATCACTAAATACAAGACCTTGCACTTTCCACTATTAAATCTCATCCAATTCTTATTCCTCCAGTTTACAAGGTCATACAGATCTCCCTGTATGATATCCTGATCCTTCTCTGTATTGGCAACACCTCCCAACTTTGTGTCTTCTACAAACTTTATTAGCACATTCCCACTTTTTGTGCTAAGACCAGTAATATAATGGTTAAATAAGACTGGCCCCAAGACCAATCCCTGAGGAACTCCACTAGTAACCTCCCTGACAGTTGACCTTTCAGTATGACTCCTTATAGTCATCTACGATCTACCTTTTGTAAAGCAATGCTGTATTTTATCCCAATGACCGTGTACCTTGATACCCTTAACTACTTTCTCTTTCTAAATTTTTTCCAAGACCTTGCATATTACAGACTAACAGGCCTGATGATTCAGATCACTTTTTCCCCTTTCTTAAAAAAGATCCAACAGGACACTATCTCCAAGTTATAAACTAACCAATTAAACTATTTACAAGAATAAAAACTAACAATGAAAGAGCCACTAGGCCCAGGCTTGATGAATGTGCCTCCCAGCTAGGAGCCAGCCCAAAGCCCAGCCTTTTTTTTTTTTTTTTTTTTTTTTAAAGTGCCAGGGGTTGTTTAGCTTCCGAAGTACTGCAGCGCAACTAAGTGCTACGCTCAAAACATCTGGGTGCCAAAGCAACCTAGTTTCCAGGATTTGCTGAGCCCTGCACTAGGCACTTGGGAATACGGGGGAGAAAGCCATTCCAATAACCATCATGGGCAGCAAGAAGGAATTGAGGAGGCACAGGGCCAGTGGCCCATCATATACCATGGCGTGAGCGTAGGGCTCTAGGGGGCACTATAGCCAGTTCTAATGATACCACTAAGGCAAAAAAATCTCCAACAGCTGTGCACGATGGTGCGCTGGCACACTTAACACAGAATGGACACAAAAAAGCACTCAGAAGAAAACCACTATCAGGAGGGAGTGGAAATATGAACTCCGCCAAAGAGATGCGACTGCTGAGGAGCCATTAGCCTAGAATGAGTGCCCTCAAGGGCTACAGAGGGAATACAAGTGCAGTTGACCTGAACTGTGATATAATACATCATTCAAAATGTCTTTAGGAACTAGCTACACTGTCCCTTAAAGAGGTTCTATTACAATTGGATAGTTTTTATTCACAGTAATCAAACCTGTAATAAGATTTACAGCATTTTCCTATGGAAGTATAGGGAATACCATAGTAAACACTGAATTGCAGTAAAATCATTTTAAAATGGCATTCACTACACGTCAAGGACATTTATGACTTAGGCCTACCTTTATATTACAACCTGTACTAATACAACGTATTTAGAAACAGTATATTAAATTAAGATTATACAAAATGGAGATAACATGCAAAGTCAGAAAGGATAGAAATAATGGCAACTACTAGAAAGACTGCAGTGTAAGTAGGAAATAAAAATCAACCTGGAAAAAATGCACATTAGAACATAAACAAATACACACAATCAGTGGGAAATTCTACTGGTAAGAATATCCCCAGCTAAATATAGGTTTTCAAGTGCAATACAGTGGCGAAACCACCAAAGATTTGGCAGCATACAGAGAGGTAGTGCTGCTAACCTGTTCTTTACGACACTGATGGGACTGTACTTAATGTACTGTACACAGTTGTGACTTTCAAAAAGAATTAAAACAATAAAAAATTAAGATCCAGAGGGAATAACTCAGGAAGAAAGAATGAAAATGATCTTATGCAGGTTGGCGGAAAAAACTTGTGTGCGGGGATATGGTGGCAAAGATAAAGTAGCAGTTTAGATTTCTCTGTAGAGTATAAACACTATGGAGAAAGGAACAGCAAAAAACAGAGGTCTAAAGAGAAAAGATTATGCTGAGAAAAAATGTGGGTTACCACAGGAAAAGAGGGCAACAAAACGCAGATAGTGGAATAGTCTCAAGGGAACTGGTGCAAGTCTCATCACATGGTCACAGTAGAAAGATGGGAGAATACACTAGTCTAGGGCAGTCTGCACTGACAAAGCGACAGATGCATATTTTAACAGGATTCTGCCATTTAATTGTGTATTAAAATGAAAAAAAGGTAGTGTACAGCTCTTAATAGTGTAAGTAAATTATTCTTACCAGTATAACTCCTATGCTGTTCAGCTCCATAAGTTCCAGATTCACACTGTTCGTATTAGTCTGCAGAAGACTGGATATCAACCTAATCACGTTTAAACGAGTGTTTCCTACAGGTGGATCCAATATGCCCCACGTTGTCTTCATAACACTCTTCTAGACAAAAAAGAGAGCCCAACGAACTTTAAGTACACATTTCTTTCAGACTAGCTTGGTATTATTTAGTCAAACAGAAAATGTGATAAGAATCTTGAATAGCCGATTGACAGCAGAAGCATGACTTTATGTTATGGGACAGCAAATTTTAGTCATGTACAATAAAACTTATTTTCTAGCACCATAGATTGGGAACAATGAAAAGACAATTAGAGGAGGGAAAATAAAGAGATATGCAAGGGGTTCTCAAACTTTTTTTTGCTGGGACTCCCTTTGAAAATATTTCAGGCTGTGATTCTCCCCCCCCCCCCCCCCCCATGCCATGCTATCCTTACTGGCATGTGCAGGGGCTAATAGCTTATGACTACCTCCCCCCATAATAACCTCGCAACCCTCTGAGGAGTCACAACCACCAGTCCGAGAACCCATGGAGTATACAAACTCAGTGGCAGTATGGGCTCCCTAAAGAGCTGCATTCAGCCTCAAGAGGGACATTTACCAGTTAGAATTGTGATTGTGATTCAGGAAACGATTTAGTAAGCTGTAACTATTCAAATTCAGTATGCTTATTTAAGCAATTTTTCTATTTCTCTAAGCAAGAAAATTAGTAAATATTGTACCAAATTTTTCCAAGAAGTCAGAAAACAGACATAGTAGCTGCAGATTTCAAAACAATTACCTTTGCTTTAGTGAAAACAATGATGTAATGGTCTCTAATGTTGCAATTTAAATGCCAGCAGATTTATATAGGAATTGCTATACCAGGTCAGACCAATGGTTCGTGTACTCTGATATCTTGTCCGACAGTGGTCAATACCAGCTACTTCCAAAGGCAAAAAGTTCATAGTGGACAATTATGCAATAATGAGCAGACAGGGATTAGGAAGAAGTTTCCCCCATCAGTTAGTGGTTCAGTTGTATACCGAATGAGAATTTATATCCTAAGAAAGCATCCTACCTATTACAAAATATGGATATTCTCCTTATCCTTTGAATTCTACACTCTTGTCTACAAGTCTATCTTGGAACAATAAGTTCTGATGGTTTCCTTTTTTAAAAGTGTGTTTTTCATTTTTATATCTGCAGCCTTCTAATTTCATCAGATGTCCTTTTTGTTATTTTAAGAGAAAAAGCAAAAAAAAAAGGGGGGGAGGGACTTATCTACTTCTCTCATCTGTCTTTTTATAAATCTGATATCCTCTTATGCTTCTCACACTTTATATGGAAGTATTTTCATGCCCTCCTCCCATGATATACCCTTTTCCTGGGCCCTTCATTTCTGTTTTATTTTATTATATCTTGTCAAACCATGCTCCTTTCAAAAAAGGAAAGCCTATTTTGTTGCATTTTAGTGGAATTGCCTTTTCTCTACTTTGCTCATTTAAACAAAGGTAAACAGTTGAAAATATGAACACCAATACTTTAGAAGTATAGCTGATTAGTATATCAATAATGAATAGACATACTAAGTGCTTCAGATGTGAATTAAATAGACTAAAATGTACTTACTAGCTTTCTCATTAAACTGGTTTCTGAACAGTTACTCTTTTCAAAGCCTTTATCACTAAATGGCAGCCTGTAATCTGTCTTCATTTTCATTTGGTAGAGTTACAGATTCTACTTACTTTTGGGGGCTCAAGTAGTAGCTCATGGAAGGATGCAAGTCGTGCTTTTATGGCTTCTAAAACACTTTTGTTGACTAAATATGTTGAATGGTTCATGCCTGGAGGACAGATCTCTATATGGCCTTCAAATCTAAATATATAAAGAAGAGTTAATTATACTGAAGGATTTGATACAATATTAACTCAAGACAACAGAGTCTACCCCTTTGGAATATTAACTCAAGTTAGAGATAACCTTAACATAGTAGACTGCAGACTAGAAAGACTATGCACAAAGGAATAGAGGGCAATGTTCCAAATATACATCACCAGAACCCTAAAGGGGAAACAGGACAAAAAAGGGACCTTGTTCCTTTCTAACTGCCCACAGCTAGCACCTCAACTATTTCTTGGGCCTATTGCTCCTTGAGTTGTCTAACACACATTTCAGTTACTTGTGGTTAAAAGTAAAAGACACAGAAGCCACAACTGAAGAAAAAACACCATTATTTTTGTCTACAAAGTATTAGAGAACCATGTATAGTACACAGAATGTATGATGGGCACCTCAATTGGTTTCTAGAATTCAAGGAGTATTAGGATTTCAAAGAACCAGGAATCTGGATTCAATATCCAATCTATACCTAGTTTTGATTCTACTGTAACATTTTCAGCTTTGGAAGCCATGTAAAACTGATTACCACCCTCCAAATTTTAATGTAGTATTGAACTATGGTAGATCCATGCAATTCAGTAGTCAAACAATTAAGTGTAAAACACTATTAAGTTAGCAATTCTCTGTAAGCCTCTTATGTCAATTTATGCTTTAAGCAGGTTTTTCCTTGAAAAACATGCATATTTAGCTTGTTAGAAAACAAGGGAAACAAGCCAACAGGTGCAAACACTACCCATCATGACATGATGTTTACTTCCCAGAAGACAATTCGATCATTACCACTAAACTACTGGCTGGAAAGCGTCAGCAGCCTTGGGCAGCAGATAGTCATCAATAGTAAGTCGTCATTGATCCTTAGGAAAAGCTCTGTACTTAACAGTACAAATTTTTAAAGTATGTAAGACCCAGTCTAACAACATTGCTCAGGGATGTGAAAAATTTCGTGCCCTGTGTGAAACAGTTAAGTTAATCTAGCCACCTCTACACCAGGTGGTAGGTTGAATTCTTCCACTATCTCTTGGAACAGTGAATTAACTAAAACTGATGGGAAAAACCCTTTGGTCAGCATAGGAACCATTTATACTACCGTCCTGCAGCACCATAGCTGCACCATACAGACATACTTTAAGTGGTGAAAGAGCCTAAGTTCCCACTGACTTTCACTGATAGTTACTTATGCTCTTATGTCACTTTTGCAATTTTTCACCAAGATGACTAAATAGTTTAGAAGCATTTGCGTTTCTTCCTAGCTTAAATTTGAGACAATGTCTACCTGCAGCACGACAGCTGAAAATTGTAATGTCATGAGCCCAATTCAAAGGGCCACTAAACAAAACAAAACAAAAAGAAAAAAGGTGACATCTGCTACAGCAACAAAGAGAAGACCTATGGCCAATATAAAGTCTGTGCTTTTGACAGAGAAATCAACTTAAGTAAAAAATCCAAACATTAAAGAGAGGCAGGTATGAACAAACAAAGATGTAATTAAGGGTTCTGCATCATCTCCTCCTGCTATGGAAAAAGGAACAGTCTGATGCAAGAAAAAATAATGAATTCTAGTCTGCAGATAATGCTTCGGGATCATGACTGGACTGGACTAGACCAGACCAGACCACAACAGATTTCAAGGACAGTCCCTGTTAGCAGCAGCTAAAAGTAAAAAGAGAAACACAAAGAAAGCAGGACCAGACAGCCAGTCAGAGAAATGGCTTGAGGTCTTACAGCTGCAGGGGACGCTCAGATGCGAGCCAGCATCAGTTACCAGGGCAAGGCTATGAAATGTAGGAACACGTCAAACATTTTACATCATTCTTTTCATAGAATCTGGGAATCTTGGGATCAGACCAAAACTGAGATCAGTGACATGAGCAAATACTTATGATTCCATCAGAGTAGTACAGAAATATAAGCTGCCTGATATTAAGAGCAGCATAATCAATTTCAAAAACTGTAAAATATAGCTGGTACTTTAGGAGATAATTAAGAAGTTTATGTGGCTATGTTTGTACATTAGCTCAAGAGGAGCCTTCCAGGTGGGAAACTGGCAAACACCTGTGTTTGGGATCAGGGAGGAGGACCTAATACACCCTGTAGTTCATGGGAGGATGGAATTAATGCCACCTTTACAAAAGGTAACTTCAGCAGCAGAAGCACAAATTTCATTAAGAATGTGATCCCTGACGGGGGGGAAAATAAAATATTTCTTACGTTGGTCGTCTCGTCTCAAGTAAGGTCAATAATATTTGGATTGCACTGACTATTGCAGATTCATTTTTCTCTTTATGAAAAATATTGGATAGTAGCTGTTCTATAATTTCTTGCCTAGAGAGAAAACAAATAAAGTTGGACATACAACATTTTAAAATACAAATCAGTGTTTATACACAGACAAGTAGCTAGTTTTCCTTTATAAAACTGCTGGCAAAAGGTGGGTGAGCATTCAGAGCCATTTTTAGTATTTTTCCCCTCCTCCTTACACTGGTTTCCCTCACCATTTTTCTGAGGGTTATTAGCCCACACCAGCCGATTTAAAATCAGCGTTTTAAAAAACGCCAGCGTAATGCATGACTATTAGACCAAATCTACCATGTGAAACATAACATGAAATCAAACTGAGCTTTGCTCACTTTCATAAATTTAGTCACTGCAGAAAACACTATATATTTTGCTGGCTCCATCCAATGGAAAAATAATTCTTACTATTTTCAAAAGTCCTCAAACAACAATCTAAATGCCACCATTCTTACACATACAAGGCAAATAAATTAGAAGTTAAACTGTCCAACATACTTTTCTAGAGTTGCGAGTAGTGGGTCTGGTTCAGAACTGTTCTGTACTTGTAGCATCTGGTCTCTGCTCAGGCGAATAATTTCACAGAGTGACTGTGATGCATTTGAATGCCTCTGAAGAAAGAAAGGTAAAGTTTTGTGGGGGGTTTTTTAAATGTCAGAGCAGTAAAGTACTACACTGTCTACAGAATGTCATCTCAGAATTTATGAAGTTGTGCACAAAAAAGATGACCAGATACCCAAGCAATTTGTATTATAAGGAAAGGCAAACCTTTTTCAACACATTTTTAACCAGCAAATCTCTTTAGACAGGACACAATTTCACTGCTACCAAGATGGCAGAACAGCACTGCTAGGATATCCCGTCATTCTGTCTCGTCCCTCCAAGAATTTCAGGGGTCAGAAACTTGATAGAGGCTTATTTGATAGTTTGTACTAATTCCATAAACAGGCAAAGTCAATACTGACATTAAAGTCCTATTTCTGATTAGACTATTGTTTAAAGATTTTCTGCAGGATAAAACAGGCCCATTAGAATCTGAAGTTCTTGTAACACAAATTAGAAGCTGGATCTTGACAAGCACACAATAGTACTTACATCTTCTTCTTGAGACGGATGTACAATTTCCACAAGCCTCTGAATAATTCTCTCCTCATTTAACCACTGTAAAAAATTTAATGAAATTGAATAGAAATGCAGTAATTTTTATTTAAGTCAGAGAATTATAAAAAGCATAACTTAAATATGTTGAAGAACTTCATCTACCACAATTTCTTTAGTAGCATTCTCAATTAACTTCCAGGAGTAGAGTAGAAATGTGTAGTGCCAGTAACTATTGTTGGTTTAGTACAACGGTTCTCAATCTATTTACCGCTGTGGACCACATATACAGCTCTCTATTTTATGAGAGTTGCATCCACACAACATACACACTACCTGTATGACTGGATGTCACATGAACCGCAGCTGTGTCCAACTGGGCCACAAGTAGCCTGAGAGTTGAGAACCGCTAGTCTAGTAAATTTGTGGGGGGAAGGGGGAGAGTAATTAAATGTGGTTTATGAAAAGGGCATTCTATTTGCTTTGAGCTGGTAGCATCATGTTTGACATTTTTCATTATAATTAGAAAATGAACAATAGAGTTACTGGCTCCATATCTTCCAAGCTTTTCTCTCTTATTTTCTCATCTTTTAGATAAAGAACTCCTTTCTGTGAGAAAAGATACACCGCTATACCGGGACCTGAACAAAAAAGACAAATACCATGTACAAGTTTTGGAACTTCAGACATCTTGTATTCACATACTAGCTGTGTACACATATCCCCAAACTTTAATGTTCAGTACAAATAAATAAAATGATCAAAGTAGCCCCCTGGGGAACTCAGTGTTACCAAGCTGTTATTAAACAGTGTTTTTAAAAAACCTCACTTAGAAAGTTAAGCATATTTGTAACCAAACATTAATTTCATTTCTTTAAACTTTTGTAATGAACTCCTAAGGGAGAGGCTCTTAAAATGTAAGTACACAAAACTTATAATATAAAAGAAGACTTTTCACGCATCAGCAAATATATTAAAAACAAACTCTCAGCCCACTCCCTCTCTAAAGCCTGGGGAGAGAGACTTTAAACTGCATTTACAGCATGTTCAATACATGTAGGTGTTGGCAAACAAAGGCACGTTTCAGCTCAAGAAATCTTCCTCAGATGCATTCTGCCAAAGGTTCCCTGCCATTGATAATACACCTTGGCTTTAGCTCTGCTGATCTCACACCATACTTGCTGCATTTGCAAAAAGCAGTTTTTCAGGTTACCCACACTCAAACCACTCAGAGGTTCTTACGTGATAAATTCAAAATATAATACAGTGCCATTAAATACCAGATCAGCAATAATTTTCTAAACCTAGTTTCCTTTATGTGGATTGCTTTGTCTCCAACGAAGAATACTGTTAAGGACGATGCATCACCAGTGATGAGCTTCTTGAATCTTACTTTGTTAAAATAGTAATGAACAAAAAAAAAAAAAAAAAAAAAA
>ML685890.1:1571723-1611597 GCA_007922175.1 Pelusios castaneus
GATAAATAAATCTGTTAGTCTTTAAAAGTGCCACAGGACTCTGTTCTCTTTCTACAACAGACTAACACGGCTACCCCTTTGGAATTTGACTTTATGCAAAGAGAGCATCCCTAATTTAAAGAGGTAAAAATTTTCTATATGCTAAAGACCAAGTTACTTTGTGCAGTAACGATTCTTTGAGACATGTCCCCCCATGATGCTCCACTATAAGTGTGCCTTCATCCTGATTGGAGAACGCTGGTAGCAGTATCCATTCAACATGTGCATGTGCTGCACCCTACCTGCCACAAGGTTCACCAGCATGCACATGAACATTACTCAAGTCCATCCATGCCACAGACTCATTGACAAGTACAGGTGAGAAGGGTGGGTCATGGAGCACCATAAGGACAAACATCTCAAAGAACCACCATTAATGCAGAAAGTTAGTAACATTCTTTGAGCAATGTTGCTATGGGAGCTCCATTGTATAAGATTCCCAAGCAGTGCCAACTACTGGAGGCTGGGGCTTTGGAGTAGAGTCTGTTACAGATGATAGTGCTTTGGCATTGAATCTGGCATCTGTGGCTGAGTCCCCAGTGATGGCACAATGCTCTGCAAAGGTACATGCAGATGCCCAGGTAGCTACTCTGCGGATTTCTGATATCAGGCTACTTTTGGAGAAGGCAACGAAGAGGAGACAGATCTTATAGCGTGCATGTGTGTACTGAAGATAAGGGTGTCAAGGCTCTGACGCTGAGTGCAGAAGGCAGGAGCCCACAAAAGACCTTAAAACTACTGGCCCTAAAGCCTTGTCTTAAAACTCTCCAAGCCTACCGATTCTCTGGTCTTGGATTGGTATTGCTGCTACCACTCGCATGCAAAACTCCCTTTGAGAACTCAGGAAGACGCACTTGAGAATTCCTTCCTGTGAGGTTTGGAACCTTAGGTACCCTCAATCTCTTTTCTTCCTCCCTCAGGAAAGCGACTGAACTCCAGCTGTGATATCAGCTGAACATGGAACTCAATTCCCTTAAGTAGTTTGTGCAGTCTAAGGCACACTCACACAGAGCTTCTTGCCTTTTAGGACACAGAATCAGATCTTGTTCTTAAAACGAAAAATTTTCTGTAAGAGGAACAGCAAAGGAAACAGAGTTGCTTCTCTGGGATTTAATTTGGATAGTTGCACAATAATGCGGTAAGTACATGTGCTCAGCACAGAGGAATCCAAAAAAACTAAAAGAAATAATCTGAAGGCATCTAGCTAAACATTTCTGTTCTACTCAAGTATGGATAATTAAAGATTTAATTTCTTCTCAGACATAGATGTTGCTGAATTCTCCACACCTGGCTACCTGGCCCCTTACCAGTCCTTCCAGGAGCTCTTCCCCAACCAAATAGGAAACAAAGGGCTGCTGCTTCCAATTCAAAAGCCTATACTCTGTTTCTATTGCCTCTTCCGGTGTTTTGCCAACTCACTTCCTGAGACTTCTCTAGGATTCTCTGTCTATGATGTTACCCCTTCCCGCAAGGTGACCACAAGGGGTGCTACATTATGCATCTGATAACAGAGCTTGATACAGCTCAAGACTCATTTGGAGAATCTTTGAGCTAAAATTGCTGTACCTTTTGACCTATCTGCAACAGAGAGTCATGGAGATTTTCTGAAAACTTCTGTTCTGTTCAATTAGAAAGCCAAAACTCACCTCATGTCAAGCATATGGAGGATGGCTTCCATATTATCTTGAGATTTAGGACAAAAGTTATAAACTGATTTATATGAACAGTGGAAGACACTTCAAGAGTGAACTTTGGGTGTGGTCTAAGTGATTTTGTTGGAGGGATGCCCCATCAGGACTGCAGTCTCCCCTGTCTTTCTTGCTGAGGTAATGGTGATCAGAAATACCGTGTTCCCTGAAAGGAGAGCTGGTAAACAAAAGGTCATGTGCTCAAATGGCAGTCTAGTCAGTCCTTTTAGCACTAGATTGAGATCCCACTGAAGAGTGAGAATTCTGGGTTGAGTAAAGAGATACACTATGCCTTTGAGTATCTTCTTCATGGGTGGATGGGAGAAGACTGAACATTCTTGTACTTGCTCATGGAAGATTGCAATTGCTGCTAAATTAACCTTAGTGATCCAGTAGAGAGGCCCGATTTCTTGAAAGTAAACAGGTAGCCCATGACTACCAGTTATAGGGTGGCTATCTGAGGCGACACCCTTGGGCTGACACCAGATTTGAAATCTTTTCCATTTTTGTAGGTAGGCATGATGATTAGCTCCTTTCCTACAATGTAATAACACCTACAGTACCTTCTTAGAGCAAGATGTCTATCTGCACTGGAACCACAAAAGAGAAACCGAGTTAAAGAATTCTCAGGTTGGGATAAAAAGACTGCATCTCTGGTTCTGTGATAGTAGGTATGGAGTGACTGGAAAAGTCATTGGTAGAGACTGTTAGCTGTGACACGTACATGCACCACATCTGCCTGGGCAATCAGTATGACTACTGAGCAATCAGTATGAAGTTTGCCTTCTCTCTTTTCACCTCCCACAGGACTTTCAAAGTTAGCAGGAATGGCAGAAAGAAGACTCCTCTCCCATGACAGGAGGACAGTGTTCACCACAGAGTGTCATCCAATCCCCACTTTAGAGCAGTTCTGAGGACATTTCTTGTTCTGGTAAGTAGCAAACAGGTCTACTGTTAGTGTCCTTTGCTGCTGCAGTATGTAGTATAAGACCATCAAATTTATTTCCTATTCATGGTTGAGTGCGAATTTTCAGGTGTGTTTGTCCACAGTCATGTTGTACACTCCTAGCAAGGATGCCTATAATTTTATGGCATTTGGGAAATACACCACTTCCATAGCTCTACTGCTTCCATGCACAGAAGGTGTGAGGATCTGTCACCTCCCTATTTATGTTATATATACAGGCCATACTATTTATCATGACTTTTGTGTGCATGTCTGATCAACAGGAGGAAATGCACACAAGTTCGAGCAGGTTCATGTGAAAATACATCTTGATGGCGACCATCTGCCCTACACCATAGGGCCATTGAGATGTGCACCCCATCCTATGAGGGATGCACGAATGATCAGGAGTAATAATGGAGAAAGTTGAACAAATAGGATTCCCATATTTACATTTACTGAGTCTTTTCACCAGTCCAATGATTGTCTGACTTTGGTGGACATAGCATACACAAATTTTAATCTCTCTCTATTCAGCCTATAATCCAAACTGAACCAGTCTGGGAGGCATCCCATGCAAAGTCTGGCATGAGCTATAACCCATGTGCCAGCAGCCATATGCCCCAGGAGCTGGAGACAATGTCTGGACAAAGCATGAGGGTTGGATTGTACTGTCTCAACATGGAGAAACTGAAGAATGTGTGATATGAGAGGCGCGCCTATGCCTGGATGGGGTCAATGTTAGCTGCTATGAATTCTAATCTTTGTACTGGTTTTAACATTGACCTTTGTGCATTGATTTATAGGCCAAGATTTTGGAACAGGTTCACTGTAATCAGGGTGACTTTCTTGGTTTCAGCAAAGGAACAAGCCCTGAGAAGGCAGGCACACAGATAAGGCCAAATCATGATGTCCTGAGCACATAAGTGGGTGGCCACTACTGGGAGGACTTTGGAGAAAATATCCTGGAAGCTGACAAGAGATAAAGGGAGTACTATGTATTGATAGTGGCACTGGCCCAGTACTAACCTGAGATAGTATCTGTGACTTGGTATACTGGAAATGTAGGTCAAGGAACAGAAACCAATCTCCTTTCTCTAATGTAGGAATAATTGTTGATAGAGTAACAGACTTGATAGACTGAAGTGGTATATGCTATCATGTGCCAGCAATGCCTCTCTGCCACGTACAATGGCCAAACCAGACTGTCCTTATGCCAGAGAATAAATGCACGCATCGGACATAAGAAATGGCAACATCCATAAACCAGTAGGAGAACACTTCAATCTCCCTGGACACTCCATAGCAGACTTGAAAGTTGCCATACTCCAACAGAAAAACTTCAAAAGCAAACTTCAGCATGAAACTGCAGAGCTGGAACTGATTTGCAAACTTCACACAATCAGACTAGGTCTGGATAGGGACTTGGAATGGTTAACACATTACAAAAAGTAATTGTCCCTGTTCACACATTCTCACCTTCTAATCAACTGACGTGAATGGACCTCAGTATCCTAACAAAACTGACTTTGCTGAAACTTGCCCTCATTTGGCATGTGTATATACACCTGTCAAAATGGAGTTTCCACTTTATGCATCTGACAAAGGGGGTTGGAGCCCACGAAAGTTTATGCCCGAAGAAATTTGTTAGTCTTTAAGGTGCCACAAGACTCTCGTTTTTGTTGAAAGAGGGACCATCTTGAATTTCTGTGCCTTGATCTAACTGTTGAGCATGTCAAGGTTGGGTATGGGTCTCCAACCTCGCTTTTTCTTTGGTATTAGGAAGTAGCAAGAGTATAAGCCTTTTTTAGCTGTGTGGACACAGGCTCTATGGCTCCTATGTTGAGGAAATGGTTTATCTCCTGATGTAGCAGGCTCTCATGAGACGGGCCCCTGAAGAGGGACAAGGAATGTGTTTGGGAGGAGAGGGAAAAGAGAAATGGATGGCTTCTTCCTCTTGGGTTCATTAAGATCTGAGATGAGGGAGCTTAAATGGTGTCTGTGACAGTAGGCATGCTACTCGAAGATGATGGTTTTCTTCATGAGCATGTAGCAAGTTACAAAGGTTTACTGGTATCAGGTTATATGAAAGACTTAAGTGCATTTAGGGACAGAACAAAACAAAAATAATCAGCTATCACTCACTTCAAAAAAAGCCCACAAAATTCAATTGTAGGAGGGCTACAGTATCCTAAAACTTACACTACTGCACTTATCTAATATCTGATTCAGGCAATGCCATTAGTGCCTCTTTCAAAGACTAGTGTCACACAAGTTTCCTTTGGTTTTTTAAAAAGCCTTATATGTGGCAACCTGCTACAAATACACAGCAGCTCAAAAATCAAGACTAATATAAACAGTTGTGAACTATTCAGCATAATATTAAAGAAATTCAGGGTATTCCCAAATTCCCCAAGATTATGGAAGTAAACAGGTCACACTGCATCTCATAGATATGCAAACCTAACTCATGCACATGTTTGAAATGTTAGGTTTCTTAACACAAAAAGCTACAACTCCAATTACAATGAAGATTAGAGCTATATTTTAATACAGGCCTAAAGATTAACTTAAGACGCAAGTTCCAAAGTTGCAGTTATGCTGGTGCTGTTAGTTTCTTTGACATACGAGGCTTTCAAGAAAAAAAAAAAAAAGTGTAGACAGTTTCTCAGAACTAGCAAAGTAACATTACTAAGGGGTCATGCATGTCATTGCTTTTGTGTGAACCACTCTTTACGCACACCATCCGTTCTCCCACAAGTTCCCTTTGTTATCATGTTATGCCCAAAACAGAGAGAAGCCAGGACTATACCAGAAGTGTTTTGCTGATACTGGTATATCAATATATAAATAGCAGCAAATGGTGTCGACCACATTTGGCGTGATACAGAACGCGCTAGCCCTACCAGCGCCACCAAACACTTCTAATATATCAAGTCACAAAGATCACACCCATCAAACCCGACCAGGATAACTATTCTGGTATATGTTTGTAATGTAGATCTGGCCAACCAAAGAAATGCCACCAAGCAGAGTGCAGAGTCTTGTTTTGCTTGAACACAAACAGACAAGGAAGGAGAACCTGACCAATTAACAGAGGAAAGGATTTTTAGTTAGGGAAGTCTGAAGACTGACAATGAAACTGGTGCAAACTCATACCAGTTTAAAACTGACAAGCTAAACAAGTAACGATTTTAAATTGATATAAGTGTGCCCACACTTGGGGTCTGTATCAATTTAATCATGGACTCATAACACTCAGTTTTACCAGCATAGCTATATTCATAGTTGGTCTTTTTTTATTAATATTAAAATTGTTTATAGCAGCAAAACTCCCCTAACGTAGATGTAATTATACTGGCACAGCTTATCGCAGTACAGTGACGTCAAATAAGCTGTATCAACGTAACTTCACCTACAGAAGATTTAGTTTTACCAGCATAGCTAAAACAGAGGGGTTTGCTATGTTAACTATGTCAGCATAGTTAAAGCCGCAGAACTTTGAAGTGTAAACAGGGCCTAAATTTGTTTTAAAATAACTGAGTTAAAATGCCCCAAAACTGCATTTAGACCAGCCCTTAGACTGTTTTAAACTGCCTTCTAACATGGATCTAAGTTAAAAGATGTTAAAAACAAACTGGAAGAAAAGGTCTCATGAGAGATTTCTGTTTAAATGGAGGCGTTCACACCAGTGTAACCACACACGTTTAAAACAGCTGAAGTTAAACTGGACCAGAGCAACAGGTAGGCTCAAAGAGTTCACCCACATCAACCACTGTAACAAGTCAATTTTACTCACATTTAATACTTCTTGCCTGGGCTGTGGAGGTTCTATACAAGTCAGTAGCCTGAGCAACAAGTCCATAATAGCAGAGGTCCCTATGTGCTTTATAATGAGGTCTACAAAATCCTGTTTTTTCTTTAAGAAATCCACAATCTGGAAAAAAAATTTCAAAGTTTAGGTTTTGTTGCAAGTACTTCCTCTATTTTCTTCAGCAGATTAATATTTTAAATATGTACTGTTTCATAATTGTTGACGGTCGTGAAGGAAGAAGAGATTTCTGAATAAAACACTCAGCCATCTAGAGCGGGCAATGCAAAGTTAAGCAGAATTTATGGCATTGTCCTTTTAAACTGAGTAAACAGTTAAAAGCGCTGCAAGCAGATCATTATTTGTGTCACTAATGCCCCATTTCTCCTTTTCTTGGTTTATTCTGTTTACTTGTATTTCACTTGGTTTGGACAATGAAAATCAAGCCTATTCCACTTTCAGATTATTAGTGCTGCAGTATCTGGATTTTAAACACTGCGGGGGGGGGGGGGGAGTTATTATAAACTTCTCATTGGAATAGTGTGGAAACTATTCTATTTTTCTTTGGCTTAGCTACAAAATCTAAGAAGTTGTGTATGCCAATTTACATTTACTCTGTCCTAGAGTCCTGCAAATCCGTCATTATATCTGCATTATATCTACGGATATCCGCATTCCCAGACCCACTGCAGATATCCACAGACCATTTCTTGCAGATGCAGATCAGATACAGATCCACGTACTTGTATTTCTGTAGGACCAGAGCCCTGCAAATCTGTGGATATCCACGGATATACGCATTATATCCGCATCTGCAGATGGTCTGTGGATATCCACAGACCATTTCTTGCAAATGCGGAACCACATATTTGTATTCATGCATGGCTCTACCCTGGCCCTTTTAATGAGCATTTTAAGATCTTCTGTCTTACTGTAACACAGGGCATGCAAGTAGAAATGTGAGCCAAAAAGATTTTTTTGGTGGTAATTGAGTCAAGTAAGTAGCTTTTTTTAGACTCTGCCTAGAGCAATCATTTGAACAAGAGAAGAATACTGTGAACTCTTGCTTGGCACACACAGTGAAAACATACAAATTAAGTGAACATGGCTACTAAGAGTATGGAATCCATTATGCTGAGGAAGGTTTCTAAAGCGATCCATAAAGTTAAAGCAAGCATAGTAATAAAGCATTTAAAATATTAAGGGAAGCAACATGAATAGAACTGTACTGTCAGAGATTTATTCACACCTGTTAGCAGGTAACCAGATTCTATGCATGCAATCCAACTACTGAAATACAATTCATTAGATCAGCATCATAGAAGACAATCGGTCTGGCACTTACTTCAGCCAAGTCCCAAAATTTGTCCTTTCCCAGAACTTAAGTTCTTGAAAATTGCTTCACAAGGTATGATTCTACTAGCTACCATAAAAGGAAGATGCAGCTTCATGCAGAAGACTAACAATAATCAGATAGTTTTACCCAAACTGTTCTTAAAGAATTTCAGGAAACAGTTTTCCTAGGTAGATGTGGCACATGTCTGAGTGGGGGAGGGACAGATGGAAAGTACTGAGCCACAAGGAGGATATAAAAACCCCATGGAACAGGATATTGTCCTGGCACTACAAGAGACTCCAAAAGAGGACATTTGTTCTTGATAAACATATACGGTAGCTTGTCTGTGATATTTACAGAGTCAGATCCTAGCAGCTAGGACCAGATACAGTTCTGTGGTCTGCCCCACTTTAGACCAAGTTCTTACTTGCATACAGATCTCTTCATGCAAAGAGCTTTTATTTACTTATTAATTTTTAAATGGAGGGAAGAAGGGAGTAAGAAGGGAAGACCCAATAAGAGCTGTCATGCCCATCTTACCTCTGCAAGGCAATCATAAGCTAAACAAATGGGGATAGAAATAGTGAGCTGTAAGATGGTACTGCAGCCCTCACACTTTCTGCAGCAATTCTCTTCCTTCTCCGCCAACACTCCTGACTTTAACGTACTATTCGAACCACACACATCCATGCTGAAAAAAACAGGTCAGAAAGCTACACTGTGGATGTGAATAGACAGCAAAAATAGAATTGCATAATTCATCACTGCTCCAACTCCACTAGTAACAGCAGGGAAGCTGTAGTGCACATGGATCTCAGGCATTAAGATTAGATGAGATGGTGGGTAAACCCCGATCCCTGTCTACACATTACAGCTTCCACCAGTCGAGCTGTACTGGTGGTGAATTACACCACCAAATTTTGCCCAGAGAGAAGCAGCTTAAAAGACACATCTGGTCCACAAGCAGAACCTTACAAGGTTGTTGTGGATTTTGTTTTGTTTTTTAATAACAAGGTTCCATTATCTAGTGTAGGCCATATTATATAGCATGAAACACGCTGGAGTCATAGGGATGGAAGGGACCTCACGAGGTCATCTAGTCCAACCCCCTGCTAAAAAGCAGGACCACTCCCACTAAATCACCCCAGCCAGGGGTTTGTCTAATCAGGCCTTAAAAATCTTCAAAGATGGAGATTCTACCACCTCCCTAGGTAGCCCATTCCAATGCTTCACCACCCTCCTAGTAAGAAAGTTTTTCCTAAGATCCAACCTTGACCTCCCCAGCTGTAATTTGAAACCATTGCTCCTTGTTCTGTCCTCTGTTACCCTCGAGAACAGCCTAGCTCCCTCCTCTTTGGAGCAACCCTTCAAGTAGTTGAAGGTTGCTATCAAATCTCCCCTCAGTCTTCTCTTCTGTAGACTAAATAAGCCTAGTTCCTTCAGTCTCTCCTCATAAGTCATGTACCCCAGCCCCCTAATCATTTTTGTTGCCCTCCGCTGGACTCTTTCTAATTTGTCCACATCCTTTCTGTAGTGGGGAGTCCAAAACTGGACACACTATTCCAGATGCGGCCTGACCAGTGTCAAATAGAGGGGAATTATCACATCCCTCGATCTGCTGGCAATACTCCTACTGATGCAACCTAATATGCCATTGGCCTTTTTGGCAACAAGAGCACACTGTTGGCTCATATTCATCTTCCCGTCCACCATAACCCCTAGGTCCTTTTCTACAGCGCTGCTACTTAGCTGATTGGTCCCCAGCCTGTAGCAGTGCATGGGATTTTTCCATCCTAAGTGCAGGACTTTGCACTTGTCTTTGTTGAACCTCATGAGGTTCTTTTCGGCCCAGTGTTCCAATTTGTCCAAGTCTCCCTGGATCCTGTCCCTGCCCTCCAGAGTATCTACCATTCCCCCCAACTTGGTGTCATCTGCAAACTTACTAAGCACGCAGTCTATTCCATCATCAAGATCATTAATGAAGATGTTGAATAGAACCGGCCCCAGGACCGACCCCTGGGGCACTCCACTTGTTATCGGTTGCCAACTAGACATCAAGCCATTGATTCCTACCCACTGAGCCCGTTGATCTAGCCAGTTTT
The DNA here is from genome assembly GCA_007922175.1 of Pelusios castaneus. Classification (NCBI taxonomy): domain Eukaryota; kingdom Metazoa; phylum Chordata; order Testudines; family Pelomedusidae; genus Pelusios; species Pelusios castaneus. The sequence continues at coordinate 1,581,646 of ML685890.1, forward strand.
CGATCCACCTTACGGTCCACTCGTCCAACCCATACTTCCTTGTCGACGAGAATGCGGTGGGAAACCGTATCAAAAGCCTTGCTAAAGTCAAGGTATACCACGTCAATGGCTCTTCCCTCATCCACAAATCCAGTCATCTCATCATAGAAGGAAATCAGGTTGGTTAGGCAAGATTTGCCCTTGGTGAATCCATGTTGACTGTTCCTGATCACTCTATTTTCCTCCAAGTGTTTCAGGATGGATTCTTTGAGGACCTGCTCCATGATTTTCCCAGGATTGAGGTGAGGCTGACCAGTCTGTAGTTCCCCAGATCCTCCTTTTTTCCTTTCTTGAAGAGAGGTACTATATTTGCCTTTTTCCAATTCTCTGGGACCTCCCAAGTTCGCCACGAGGTCTCAAAGATAATGGCCAGCGGCTCTGCAATCACTTCCCCCAACTCCCTCAGCACCCTCGGATGCAGTTCATCCGGCCCCATGGACTTGTGCACATCCAATTTCTTTAAAAGTTACCTAATCTGACTTTCCATCACCGTTCTCCTCTCCATTCCGCGTTACCCCGTGTAGTAGCCTGGGAGCTGGCCCTCCCTGTGAAGACTGAAGTACAAAAAGCATTGAGTACTTCAGCCTTTTCCGCATCATCCACCACGAGGATGCCTGCCCCATTCAGTAGGGGACCTACACCACCTCTGATCCTTTTCTTGTTGCTGATATACTTATAGAACCCCTTTCTGTTATCCTTCACATCTCTTGGTAGCTGCAACTCCAACTGTCCTTTGGCCTTTCTGATTTTATCCCTGCAGTCCCGAGCAATATCTTTAAATGCCTCCCTTGTCATCTGTCCAAGCTTCCACTTCTTGTAAGCTTCCCTTTTATGTTTTAGCTCACTGCAGAGTTCTCTGCTAAGCCACGCTGGGGGCCGTCCACATTTGCTGATCTTTCTGCACATTGGAATGTTACCTTCCTGTGCCTTTAACAGGGTTTCTTTAAAATACAGCCAGCTGTCTTGGACACCTTTCCCCTTCAGATCAGCCTCCCAAGGGATCCTGCCCATCAGCTCCCTAAGGGAGCCAAAATCTGCTTTTCTGAAGTCCAGAGTGTGTGTTCTGCTTCTTTCCTTCCTTCCATTGATCAGGATCCTGAACTCTACCATCTCATGGTCGCTGCTGCCCAGGTTGCCATTTACTTCTACTTCCCCAATCAATTCTTCTCTGTTTGTGAGCAATAGGTCTAGAGGTGCAAGGTACCTAGTTGGTTCCTCCACCATTTGTACTAGTAAGTTGTCCTCAATATTCTCCAAAAACTTCCTGGATTGCCTGTGCACTGCTGTATTACCTTCCCAGCAGATGTCAGGATAATTGAAGTCACCCATAAGAACCAGGGCCTGCGACGATCTGGGAACTTCTGTTAGTTGTCCATAGAACGCCTCATCCACCTCCTCTTTCTGGTCTGGTGGTCTGTAGCAGACACCCACCACAACTTCCCCCTTGTTGCATTCTCCCCTAAAAACTTAACCCATAGACTTTCAACCGTCTTGTTTCCACCTGCATAGTGGATCTCCGAGCAGTCATACAGCTCTTTTACATATAGCACTACTCCTTCCCCCCTTCTTCCCTGCCTGTCCTTCCTGAACAATTTATATCCGTCCATGGCAATGCTCCAGTCATGCAAGTTAACCCACCATGTTTCTGTTATTCCAATTATATCATAGTTCCTGGACCATGGACCACCTGAAGGTTTAAACTTAAGGTATTGTCAACTCCACACTACTAAAAAACTATTTACATCGGGGGACTTTTTTTGGAAGGATAGTAAAAAGTGCACTGCACTATGATGGGGGGGGGGAGAAGAGAGAGAAGAATTGTACTTCAGGAAGGAGCAGCTAAGGCAGTATTGAAAAGCCACCAAAATCTACTTGTACAAGTGTAACTTGTGTGGGAAGCATAGACAGGCCCTGGCTCTTCACATACTACTGTACAATGAAAAATGCTGTGTAAACTAAAAGGGTTAGCTGTGGTTACATCAGAACTATGCTGAAATTTCAACAAGAACTATCTATGACCTGGGAATAAGCCTAAACAGACTACTAGTGATACAGTGTTGCTATCATCAGATCACTAAGCAAAAAGAGACTAGTAAGACACAGAATGGGTGATTTCTAGCAGTGCTAACATAATTTTCTATATCAGGAGAGGATGGATTTCTATATGCAGAAGAATAATCTTATTGGGCTGTGAAACTGTAGATGTTAATTTCAAGTATTTTGTAAAAGTTGTATTGTAAGATTTAGAAAGGCGCAGGGTGTCCACAAAAGAGGATGTGGTAGTCCCTCCTGGCCTTAAAATGATCTATTAAACCTGTTTCATTAAGGGATGGTGACAGCAAGCAGTCAGCTCAGAAGTGGGCAGAAGAGAAAATACTTCCCCTTCGTAACATTTCTGATCAGATAAATGTTCTGAAAATCACCATTAGGACAAGATAAATTTATTTGAATTACCCAGATTGTTAGTATTTAAGTTTTCATCTCTACTAGAAAGCTTTCAACTGACATGGAAAAAGTGATTCCAATTCCTTGATTCAGCTACAGCCTTGAAAAATGACAGCCTTAGAAGAGCACAACTGAATATTACAGCTATTGAAGCACTTGTTAATATTTACCTGTTCTGGTTTCCTGCTGATAAGAATACTTAGCACCTTGCTGAAGAAACTGGCCAATAAAGGGTTCAGAGGGGACTCATTTAATAGGAAGCTGTACAGTTTCATAAGTAAGGATTCTTCTTCTCCCAGTCTATCATTGATCTGCGAGACATCAGACGTAAGAAGCTCACAAGATATGTTTGGATACCTAGAAAAAGGGACAACTTCCATCACTCATGCTTATAAAAACAAACAATTCACAGTAAAATATGAAATCAAAAGGAATCAATCTGGCAGGCTTGCTGCACAGATCTGGAAAGCAGTAAGGCTGATGATTTATATAGACTTATGCAAGTTAGTCTAAATTTAAAGGTACTCATCTGGAAAAAGATTTCATGCTTTCATTCTGACTGTAGGCTATTCCAGTCTCCCACTATACTGCAACTGTACAGATAAGATGCAACTTGAGTGTCAGAAGTTATACCAATAGTAATGGGTGGGCTTTCAAGCTTAAAATCTGACTAACCCTCCTGTCTGAGCACTAATCGCTCCACTTCGGAAACTATTTCTCATTTTGTCGGGGAGGGGGGTGGGGGGGCAGACACAGACCAATTCTATCAAGTAAAGACCAGATAATCCTGATACTTTGTTTCATTCCCAGAGTTCATAGGAAGACCACAAAGTCAGCATGATGATTTCTGGATCAATATTTCTAACATTACTCTGCTTTTATGTGCTTGTTAAGCCTCCCTAATTCATGCACAGCATCTCTTACAAAGCCTTCAAAGTGAATTAGCATTGCTTTGTGCCAAGTTAAAAACAGACATATTGGAACAGTTTTTGGACAGCTTTAACCTAAAGTACAAACACAATGTACACACAAGCAAAAAAGCTTTACCCATTTTACTTTGGGTAACTATATGGCAAGAAGCATTTTCCAGTATTTTAGCAGCAAAGGTGTGTAGACCCACAGCCCTGTGTATTTATTCAATTTAGTTTCTTTCTTTAAAAAATCCTTTGAAGTGCTTTAAAAATAAATCTAAAGAAATCAATGGTTAGCACATGCACCCATATGTATGGTATCACCAGTAAGGGCTGCAGACAGAATCTCAGTTACCCAACCATTTATGGCTTTACTTAAACATTCCATAATCTTTTCCCAAAACTTGACTGGACAGCAGAGCAAACTAGGGAGGCCTGGCGTAACATTCTCTTTGCCTGAAATATTGCTTATTAAGATGGCAGCCACATTACACACTAACTTAGTTTTTCAAGTGATTTTCAGATACAGCTTCACAAAGAGGGCACTGAAATAACTTGAAAACTAAGTTAGTGCTCAGATAACTGTTAGGGCATATAAAAATTCTTTGCCACATCTGCAGTTATATCCAATGATCATACCACTTCCACGCTGGAGGTGCATAATTAAATATTACGTACATCCCCTTAGATAACAGAAACTACCATTCTTCCTCAATGATCTTCATTAGCCATTTATGACATGCGTACATGTATTTGAATAGGCATTTATTTTGCACACAAGTCTATTAATATCACTATTTCAAATGATACAAAAAAGGAGTGACTTTTCTAGATAACTCACTTAAGACACTTCAATGCATCCTTTGCGTACCAATCAATTTAGGGGGAGTTTTCAAGGGGGTGGAGGACGGGTGGTTTAACCATACAAAATACATAAGCATTAATGGGAGTCATGATGTTAAATAGCACAGAGCACATCCTGAAAATGAAAGGCTCTCAAATGTGGGGTTTGTTTGTTTGTTTTTTTTAAAGTGCATTTCAATGACACTACAGAAATTAAATACTGAGGTATCTGTACCCAATGTGTGCTTTCTTCTCTCGCCACCCCTCCCTACTTTAACAGATAAGTGATGTTTTCCTACTTGTATCTGATCTTTTCATCCATGTCTTGAGGTGGTTCTTCTATAATAAATGAAACTAAGTCTTCTAGACATTCTGATTTCAACAGAAACTCTATAAGTTTGCGATTCTGAGCTTTGCACTCCTGCAAAACATCCTCCTCATCCATCAATTCCTTCAGCGTTACATCTTCTCTTTCTAGCAGCGTGTCTATATGGGATGACGAATGAAGATCAAATTTCCAAAACATGCTGGTCTGGACAAGGAGAAAAGCATATGCAGAGTGTTAATTTATTTGAACAGTTAATAACTTGTAGTTCTCCAACAGAAAACCATGAACTCCATTATATCCATTTCATAGCCTCTAAACCAGAGGTGCACAACCTGCGGCCCCCGGGCTGCATGCGGCCCACAAGCATGTTCTGTGCAGCCATCTGGCAGCAGAGCAAGCGGGGGGATCATGTGACATGACTCCCCCATGTTGCATTTGTGGCCCTCGAGTGGCCTTAGAACATACAATTTGGCCCTTGGCCAAAAAAGGTTGTGCACCCCTGCTCTAAACCCAAAGGAAACCTATGCATTACAAAACCACCACTAAAGCTTAAATAAGACAAAATTACTGTGTACTGAAAGATTAATCAGCAGAGCTACAAATCAGACTTGATGGAATACAGCTGGAAAATTTTACTGTAATTCAGGTGTCCTGAATGATAAGCCAATGTTTTAACTCATCAAAAAAGTTAGCTAGAACCAGAATTTGAACACTCTATAAGGACATGACATGTTAATGCTGTGTGAGAGAAAAAGTTAATTCGGTTCCTAATTTTTGTATTTCTCTTGCACTCTGTTGCTTGGATTATTTGTATAACAGGAGTTTTGTTCATTTTGTCCCACTGCTTATACCCCACTTGAATCAGAATCGTCAGTAAGGGATCTTCATACAGGTGAGCAGCTGACAGTGTTGTTCTCTAGACAAAGAAAGGTGCCAGGAGCTTCCCCCAACTCTGCCTAAAACTGAAATACTCTGGCATACATATGCTCTCTGGGAGGCTACAGAAGGAATTTGTGTTGACAGTCAGAATTTTTCATAAGAGCTCCAGACAGAACTCTGGTTTGTTGCAGAGATGCTGCCCTTTGTACCTTCAGGTTCATCATACTCTTTCTTAAATTATATTGTACTCAAATGTTGTTAAGGCAATTGTAATATCAAAGAAGGAATTACAAGTTTAGATGAACTGGATAAAAAACTCCTGCTTTCACACATATATGTTTAGTAAACCAACACAAACACTTTCTATCCCCAACGAGTTACAACTGTAGGGTTTAAAACTATATCAGATACAATTCCATAAGATGATACAGAATTATTTCCATAAGATATCATCTTGTCTTAAAGGAAATCCTTTTTCACTCACATAAGATGAAGGAAGTGAACTCACAGGGATATTAAAGCTTTAAGTGGTAATAAAAAAGGGGTTTTTCTGGTCAAGTTAACTAATTGTGGTTTTAAATAAGTCAAGTTGTAGAGAACAGTTACAAAATGTTAAAATTTTGTAGTGTGTACCTTTACAATTAGAGGCTTTAGCACCAAATTTTTACTACTGCTTTATGTTAGCGGCAACATCATCAGCTTTTTATGAGGGATGAAGGGATATATAGAGGCATGTATACCTTAGCAAAAGTATCCAGAGAGCTAAACTTTTTAGTATTCAAATCAGTTTTAGAATTCTCAGACAACAAATCCAAACTGTTTATTAAGCATTTGTCAGACATGCTCCTAAGGCAACCTATAAAACTTCATTTTATAGTCAACAGTTTATCCATAATATCTAAGGTGCAGTCAATTTATTTACAATTACAATCTGCATATGTATAATAATTTCTGGAAAATATTAAGGATTTAGCACATAGATCGAGTCTAGCTGACACAATAAAGTGTCAGAGTTCAGCATCTCAGCCCATGTAACAAAACAAACATGTTTTCACAACACCAAGTGTAACAGGGTCATTAGGTGGTGTTACTACTGAATTACACTGCAATAAGGTTGTTCAAGTACACCATGCCAATTTTAAATATATTTAGCCAGGACCCTGGTTTTTCACATACCATCCAGATCTCTTAAGATTAATATGTGGTATTCTAAGTATGTTTACAGAACAAAAAAATAGATAAATAAACTTAGTTTCCTGATTTAAAAGAAAGCATTGGAGTCACTGAAACTGATCTGGGAAAGTCAAAGTTTTAATTCAACATAAAGCATTTTGAATAATCTGAAATGCCATGCAAGAATTAAAAAACAAAGTACTGAAAAGATGTTAAGAATCAATTGGACAGAATCTTACCTACCAGTTAAATTAGTAAATTTACAAGAGTATCAGATTCCATACATTTATTTTATTTACAATAGAGGTGTTAGCATGTAATTTGATTTTTTATTATAGAGTTGCTTGCAAAAACATTGGCTTATTTCTTGTTACAGCTCTGCAACCACTTACTATGGAGAAATAAAACAGGTGTATTGTTGACCCAACAGCAAATGCATAGTTCAATCCCAGTATATAGGAACAACTTCCTACACATAGCCCCCACCCCAACCCCCCTACAATTAATACAATTGGAACTTTGCAAGTAGCAGCTGTTAGTGTTAAGAATTCCAGATATAAATCCCTACGTATTGACTGAGGAAGAGACACTCACCCAAGTCTTTCAAAATCTGTTTAAATAATTTCATTGAAAAGAAATTTAACAATCGAAAATAAGAGAAAAGGCATACTACTGCAAACATGTTACTGCGTTATTTCAAACTGTCTCCCAGGCAAGCTGTATTAGGGGATGCTCCCTCAACATGGCAGGTGCCGAGCAGAGATTATTCCATCACTTTCCAACAGGAGCCCAGGTCCCTTGGAATAAGGAAAAATAAACACCGTAAAATATGCCAAAAGGGAAAATTCAGGAACCCTGAAGAGAAGAGAACTTTCTTAAAAGTTTGATTGGAAGTCACCTTAAGGACTTGGAGACGTTCCAAATGAGAATGAAATAGACACTTTGAAAATAGAAATGTGACACATCCATCTCTACTGCTACTTCTCCTCTACTCACTCCCCCCTACAGAGATTTCTGTTCTTTAAAAGAACTTTCATATATGGTTATATGATCCTCCCACTGACCACAACAGGAACAGAACTAGGCCCAATATGTCCACAGCCCAAAACCAGCCATTTGAACTCAAAGTTGTTCTCAGTGTCAGATTTTGGTATTGGTATGATGGCCTGAAAACATGTTTTTTGCTTTCAATTCAAGATGCAAAACTTGAGACTTCAATTATGAAGCATGCTCTGGAGGAAACATTAACAGGAGCAACTGCTTCCACATAACTTTACAGTCACTCTTAGAACTGAAAGGGGTTTGTTAAAAAGAGGACCACCACAGAAGTTGACAGCTGGCAAAATGGCTCTCTATGCAGAATTTAATGTCACCTATAACATTTCACTAGTTAGCTTTGTTTGCTGTCTGTTTTCAGATGGACCACACAAGTCCAGTAAGAAGCCTGTGTGTCACCATAAACATGTACTGTGTGGAGCACAGAAGTTCTCTTAACTCACTTTATTTTAAAAAACAAATCAAGTTAGTGCAAAATAAAGTAGTTCAAAGTACCAAATGAACTGGGATCAAATGTTTGAAGCAGTTATGGCTTCTCTATTCGTTAAAAGTTTCAACTAACTTATCTTTCAAAACTGGATTAGCCAGAAAATTGACCAATTTATTCTGAAAGGAAGAGAGACAGTACCTAAAATTGTAAAGAAAGTGTCATCATTTGAATTACAGATCATTAAGTAGTTATGAATTACAGATCATTAAAAAGTTGTTGCTTTGAAATTTTAAAAATTTGCCCATGTTTATTCGCTTCCCTTTAGCAAAGAAATCATCCCTTCAACATTTCATACAACAGAGTCTTCTTGGAAATTCGCATGCCTGTCATAGTTCAAGAAAATGTATTGCAATCAGGTAAAGTTAGTTTTTACCAAGAATGGTTTGGGGCTCTGTCTTACTCCAAGAGATCAATGAGTTTGCCATTGTCTTCAGAGGGAGCAAGATTGGTAATTGTGTATGTTACTTTCCACTGCAGCTCAGAAAGGACACGAGGACTAAAGATTTTCCTTCACTTCAATAGACACCCATGTTTTGAAGTTATGGACCAAGGTTTGAGTCCTGTCATGGCAGATGTGTGAAGTTTATTAGTGTTAGATGGAAACCTTCCCACAGCAGCCTGATTTTGATCCTTTAAAAAATAAAATGTCCTCATAATTGAAAATGTTTAACATTGAGAACTCTGGTTTTTAACACAAGTTTTGAATAAGTGGAGGACTATACGACACAATGGCTCCTTTCAAGCATCTTGCCAAAGATAAGATGGTCACTCACCTTCCATAAATGTTGTTTTTCAAGATGTGTTACTCATGTTCATTCCATTCTAGGTGTGTGTGTGCCCATGTGCATGACTATTGGAATTGTTTTCCATTAGCAGTACCCATAGGGCCAGCTTTGGTGCCTTCTGGAGCCACATGCTCATGTATATGAGGCACCACTGGTGTGGCGTTCCCTCAAGTCCTTCTTGCGGCCAGCTAAGGATGGCAGGGACAGAGGGCTAGTCATGGAATGGACATGAGCAATACATTTCCAAGAACAACAACAGTTAGGAAAGGTTGGTAACCATCTTTCTTCTCTGAAAACTTGCTCAAGTTGATTCCATTCTAAGTGAATCACAAGCAGCATCCCTGAAGATGGGCTCAGGGCATAGATATGCCACTTGCAGCACTCCTATGCCAAAGCTGGAGTCATCCTGGGCCTATTGTACGACGACATAATGGGACACAAAGATATGAACTGAGGACCAGGTAGCAGCTTTAGAGGTCTTGTACTGGTACTTGCGCTAGAAAGGCTGCTGAAGAAACCTGTACTCTGATGGAGAAGGCTGTGATGATCTCTGGTAGAGGTATGTTTACCTCCTCATGAAGACTCTGGTGCAGAAGCTTATCTACCAGGAAGGAGATCCCTTGGGAGGAAACCAGTAGGCCTTTCATCCTTTCCACCACTGCAGGAAAAAGCTGTGTGGACTTCTGGAAGGGTTTTGTTCTTTCAGCGTAGAAGGCCAAAGCCTGCCTAATGTCAAGGGTTGTCATTTATGCTCCGCATTAGATCCATGCGGTTCTAGAAAGAGCATTGGAAGGAATAAGTCCTGGTTACTGTGAAACTGCAACACCCCTTTGGGAAGAGGACAGAGTAGAGTCGCCGTCGGATCTTGTCCTTACAAAACACTGTATAATGGTAGCTCTGAAGTGAGTGCTCTAATCTCAGAGACACTTTGTGCTGAGATGATTGCTACTGAGAAGCCTACCTTCCTGGAGGGAAGCAGTAAAGGGCAGAAAACAAAGGGCTCGAAGGGAGGGGCCTGTGAGTCTTGATAGAATTAGGTTCAGATCCCAAAGAGGTAATGGATCCTGAACTTCAGGTAAAGTATCTCTAGGACATTAAGGAACCTGACTGTCATGCAATGGAAAAATACTGATTTCCCTTTGATCAGGGAATTAAAAGCCAAGGTGGCTGCCTGTTGAACCTTCAGTGATGAGACAGCTAGACCATAAAGTTTAAGATGCAACAAATAGTCTAGTATAGACTGAACTGAGGTCTGAAAAGGCATAAATATTCCCTGGCTTGATGCCCAGAAGGAGAATCTCTCCCATTTGGCCAACTATGTCGCTCAGGTGGAAGGCTTTCTACTGCTCATCAGGATTTGCTGAACCCGAGGCAAGTATGCCTGCTCATCCGTGTTCAGCCATTCAGCCTACTTAACATCAGGTCTAAGTCACAGTCCAGGTGTAGGAGCTGGCCATGGTTCTGGAAAAAGATTGAACCACTGTGATATTTACAGCAGGGTAGAGGCAGGATTTGACAGCCCCATAACGTGCTGAATCAATGCTGGCATGGCCACATAGGAGCTATCAGGATCACCTTTGCCTTGTCTTGCTTGATCTTTAAACAGGACTTGGGGGGGAAGGCATACATGAGTGCTCTTGTCCGCAAGAGAAAAGCATTGGACAGCAAACCCTCATCGAGCCCATGGTTTGAGTAGAACTGAAAGAATTATTTGTTCAACTTGGACGTGAAGAGGACCACTTGGGGAGACCCCCATCTTCGAAAGATCACATTGACTACACCTCTGGGAAGAGTGACAACTCATGGCAAGGTAAGAAGGACCTGCTGAGAAGGTCCACTGGGGAGCTCCTGGTCCATGGGAGATGAAAAGCCATGATATGGATATCATTTTGCATTCCAAAGTTCCACAAGCACCTACCCTCTTGATACAGGACCAAAGAGCGGGTTCCACCCGTCTGATGACGTAGAACATTGTGTTGGTATTTCCATTAGAATCTGGGACTACTCTGCCTGCCACATACGGAAGGAACACTTGGCAAGCTAGACTTATTGCCTTGGGCTCCCAGACATTTATGTGGCGTAAGCGGTCTTCCTGTGACCAAATCCCTTGTGTACTGAGATTGTTGTTGACACATGCACCCTATCATAGGTCCAAGGTGTCAGACACTAGGGTTACCAAGACAACCAACCCTCTAAAAGGCATGCCCTGCATTGCTAATTGAGGGTTTGACATAACTTCAGGGATGACAACATGTACAGAGGTACTATGACCATAGTTCGAGCTGTGTCTGCTCAGAGCATACACCAAGACCCCGCCACAACTGTAGAGGCTTGAGCCTCAGGCGTGCGTGTCGTACCATGTATGCGCAGGCTGCAGTATGCCCCACCATCTTGAGGAAAGCATGGGGGTCATGAGGGGAAGTCTGGATGTGTCTTTTGAGGTTCATCATAATTTGGAGCTGAGGCTCCATTAGGAAGGCTCTAGCTTGGGTAGAGTCATGCTAATACTCTATCCACAACAGAACCAGTGATAGCATGGATTTTTGTTTGTTTACCATTAGGCCCAGGCAGCAATAGGTAGCTGATACTAGACTACTAGATTGAGGCTGTGCCAGACCTGAGACTACTATTTACCTTTGATTAGCTAGTCTTCCAGGTAAGGCTAGATTCTGCACTCTGTCCTCTCAGGTGAGCAGCAACCACAGCCATACACTTTGGGAAGATCTTGGGGCAGAAGAAAGGCCAAAAGGCAGCACTGTAAACTGATAGTGGGAATGGCCCACCATGAACCAGAGGCATCACCTATGGCCAAGCAAAATTGAAATGTTGAAATACACATTTTTAAAGTCAAGGGTGACTGATCCAAGGATGAGATAATAGAAACTAAGGAACCTACATGACCACTTCATCCTCTTGAGATATTTGTTAAGGTGAAACAGGTCTAAGATGGGTCTGAGGCTCCCCTTTGCCTTGGGGATGAGAAACCAGCAGGAATAGAAATATTTTCCTTTCATGTCCTGAGGAAATTCCTCTAGGGCCCTCATCCTCAGAAGGGTTTCCATCTCCTGAACATTGCTTGTGAGACAGGTCCCTGAAGAGGGATGGAGAAGGAGGGCAGTGGGGTGAGAAGGAGGAAAACTGCAGGGGTAGCCCGTCCAAATGATGTTGAGGAAACAACAGCATGAAGTAATTTGGGCCCATGCAGGAAGGAAAGATGAGAGGCAGCAGGGAGGGTGTATCTCAGAAAAAGGCTGGAATGCTTTTCTCGAGCACACCCTCAAAATGGCGGACATTGCCCATTTGGTGTCACAAGGGGCCTGGATGAAAAGTAGAGGAGGCTGGGTCATGGCAATTCTGTTTAAAGCCTCTGTCCTGGTCCTTTCTTCTATAGAAGCTGAAGCCTAGAGGGCTCTCGAATCCAAGCTGCTGTGGAGGAGGAGGAGGAAACGGCCTTCTTGAGACCAGCAATGCTTAAATATCTAGTGAGCATAGTGTGGTTCTACAACCTTTCAGACCACAGAGCCTATTGTCAGTGTGGTCCAAAAAGAGTGAACTGTCCTCAAAGGGAAGGTCTTGAATAGATCGTTGCACTTCTTGGGACAACCCTGAAGACTGCAGCCATGAACATCTGCATATGGACACCACAGAGGCCACTGATCTTCTCACTGAATCTGCCACATCCTAAGATGATGTTTGCCACAGGGCCTTGACCACCTGGAGCACCTTTATGCTCCAGCAGTGCAACCTGGGCAGACCTTGGATGGAGACACCAGTTCTTGCTATCCCAATATGGGAAGATGGCCCAAAGAGGATCCTGTACCCACCACCACTTTCTTGTTCACTTTAGGTGCAGGGAAACATCCTCTAATAGAGCACTGCTTCTTCTGCCACTTGTCTGGTCACCGAGAAGTTCAGCATTAAGAAGGCCCAGTGCCAGTAGTATACTCTGCACCGAAGCGGATATGCTCAGCACCAGCTTGGAACAGGGAGGTTCCGATGCCAATCTCAGGGCCACCTCCACATGAGCAGGAATTTCAGATGAAGGTCTCTATCCTTCTTCGTTCTTGGCCTAAAGCCCTTGTAAATTTTGCACTTGTCCTTCCTGTGCATTTTCCCTCATGCACTTCTAACAGCTATTGTGTGGGTCATTAAGCGGGAAGGATTTATGGCAGGTAGAACACGGCTTATCGTGCAGGGAACGGAGCATGTGCCGCTCCTGGACAAACATCCCTAACGGGACAATTGGAACTTAATTATAGTACAATAATTAAGAAAAGCCTGAGCATTTGCAACAGCAACAGAGAAGAGGTTACAGTAACCATCAAAGGCGAGAAGAAACTAAAGAAATGCAGGGCTGGAGATGCCCAATATACTAGCTCATGAGCACAGGGTTCCAGAGGACACCAAAGCTGGCCCTATTGTTCCTGTTAAGGGGAAAAAAATTCCAATAGCCACGCATGTAGATACACACATACCTAGAAAGGAACTGGCATGAGCAAGCATTAGGAGAACAACAAATCTGGCAGAACCAGGAACAGAACTCTGATCTCAAGTGGAAGGCCCATGTCTTGCGTATTAGACTGGTGCCTCTCCTGCAATTATTAGATTCTCTAATAGTTGCACTGTAAAAGTCAGCAGTGCTTACCTAGATTTCAATGTACTTTCAAATTTACCATAGAAAATAAGCACTATATAAGTGCAAAGCATTATTAGTAAGGTTAAGATTTGGCACAGGTATTTTTACTAAAAATCAGACATATGTCACGAGCAATAAACAAAAATTCACAGAAGCCCAGGACCTGTTCCTGACTTTTACTAAAAATACCTTTTGGGATGGGGCAAAACCAAACTGCTGGGGCCTGCAGCTGCTCCAGCTCGCACTGCTGCTGCGGGGGCTGACCCAAATCAGTGGCAGCCCCAAAGCTGGCCACTGCTCCAGAAGTCACAGAGGTCCTGGAAAGTTAAAGAGTCCATGGCCAAATCATATCCTTAATTATTAGACATAATATTTTTCTTATGAGTAACTAAAGACCAAAAGGATGCTCTCTCTTGTCTAGGAAACACTGTAGCCTAATATGGTTCCACAGCCATGACCTGCATCTTCTCATTTGATAATGACCTCTTTTTAATTTATTTTTAAAAGATCAACATTTAACATGGAGATAAACTGTGCATGTTAACTACACAGCCTGACACATGAAGACTGAACAAGGTGGGTCTCCACAGAAGGCCCCTGTTCAGTAATTGTACAATAAGATTTACTATGGTGAGAAGAGAACTATTTCAACTGCATATTTACATAATCTGGAATTTTTAAAGAGTAGGAACTACCACACAGAAAGCTGTATTAACAAGTTCAAGAGTCAGCAAGTATGAAAACTACTGTTGCACATTCAACACTATAATACACATACATTACAGTGGTCTGATGTCTGACATTTCTGTTATGCTACAAGTTGTCATACAAATTCCACCTCCCCTACAGCCCCAGAGGTGTGCATGAAGCAAATCATCACCAGTCAGCCAAGCTATAAAATGGAACTTACTACTAAACCAATGGACCTTACTACAAAGATTAAAGAATCACTCTCTCTAGCTAAGGGTAGCAGGTTCTTATCTTCTTTGCCAACCAACTAGTTGAAAAAAACATGATTGAAAGTTACCTGCACTCTGCTATGCTAGAAAAGAGCCTACAGGAGGACAGAAGAGGCCATAGCGGTCAGAAGAAGAAGAACTCCACAACTGTACACCTGGAAAAGGTTGCATGATATTATGGGGACACAGTAGCTTTTACAGAGTTAAGTTTACAATCTGTGTCCTACTGTAATTGAAGTTTTTCTCCTCTCCAATGCAAGGATACTGGGGTAATGTTGCCTATAAGCAGTACATTTCACTGACAGATTCAGCCTTCCACCTCCCCTAACAGCAATTTCAAAGACACTAGGGTAATATCAAACAAGGAGTCAAGGTATCTGACTAAGTGGGATTTTTCTCCCACGAAAGCTCATGCAATAAATACATTTGTTAGTCTTTAAAAGTGCCACAAGACTCCTTGTTTGTTTGGCTGACCTAGACTAACACGGCTACCCTGTTGGAACTCGTCAACATATAGGGTAATATTGATACTGGTTTCTAATGGTTAGTGTTTTATGAACATATCTAATTACCCACTGCATTAAAAAAATACAAAAACGAAGTGAATTGATTACAAGTTATTATGCCCACAAACATAACAATGCATTTAGGAATGCATATTCAATCATATCACCAATTAAATATGACTCAAATATAAAAGCTACTCTTTCCTGAATGTTAACTGACTACAAAAACTCTTAAAACTCGGTAACTTTGAGTCCATACATATAGTTTTACCAAGAAACAGCAATAATTATTGTAACAAAAACTATCTTAAGTAACTGAATTTCACACTTAGCTATCCCTTAAATGGAAATACTGACAACGAAAATAAACATTAAAAAACACACCTAAAAATGCAGGGGTCAGAATTGTGTTGTGATAATATAGGCACTTTATACTAGTGTGTTTATTGTAGCTATTTGTTTCCTTGCTTTCAGTCCAAGTTTAAGTGATTACAATATTACTTACCCAGAAGTCTTAGTATGTTTTTTTAAAAACAAATTTCCTGTTTTTACCTAAAAAAAGCACTGCTGTGGTCAATTTTTATATTACACTATCCAAACAGCTCAAATTAAAATGATTGTATTTATTATGTTATACAAAATAGGCAAAGAAAATGGTGAAGATCCTAGAGTAAGAATTCTGAAGTATTATTCACTATTAAAACCATAGCTACTGTTTTAAATTAAAACTATTGATTTACAATGTGTTTTGGAGTCTCATTCTTAGGAAATAAATGAAACTTGTTCCCTAACAAAAATAATCAGGTGTAGGGGAGCTTTTGTAGTTGAATCTTTATGAGTACACAGAAAAACTGAGCTGATAAGAACACATTCATCTGCTACATGGTTAATACATATTCAAATGTACTGTTCTGGTTGCAGTGTTAAAATATGATACATCAAGTGAAGATATTGTACATCATCTTCTTTTAGCAGAGTCCAAAATGCTTATGATTCCAGAACTGCCTTTGGTTATGTAGGAAAAGTGGTTTCTAATCCCACACTGTGAAGCTTCTATCATCTTTGATAGTTTTTTGTGTTTGTTTGTTTTTTTAACTGAAGTGTGACCTAAGTTAGTCAGTTTCTCATACACATCTGAACTGCAAACTGAGAAGGGAAAACTCCTGTTTGGTTCCATTCTTCAGCCTGGACTAGGAAAATACGTCTCTATTAAAAAAAGGTGAAAGACAGAACAGCCACCTTCAACAGACATGAACATGATTGGTTCACTAGTAGCAACATTTAAGGACCAAGTAGGAACAAGAATCTCAGAGTAAATTAATTTTACAAATGCTAAATTTAAGATTTTTTGCTTTCTCACCACCTAAAACGACTAATTGCACCTATTAGTGGAATTAAGTTATCACAGTGCCTTCTGCTAAGCAAACTGATCATTTATGTTTTAGATATGTGCTACAGGCTGCATAGCTAAGCACAAGTAATTTTCATCATTTGCCATTAGTCTCAGTTTAGAGTGTGTCCAGATAGCTGCAAAAAGTGCTTATGGATGCAGAAGTACACTGGAATATCACTATTGTTCCAAATGTTGGGAGCAAGACCTTATGAATGAAAAATCTTTGACCACGATAATGTGCATCAATCCAGGAACACATTTGTTCAGAAACGATTTCTTCCAGCAGAGACTGGATACAGTGAATGCTGGATTGCCACCATTTCTTCTCTATGATAAAACCAATACCAAAAGAAACAAAGTAGCATTTCATTACACAGCCCTGAAGCCAAGGGTCTTATGTTCTCAGCTGAAGTCAAAGAATAACTGATTTTTAAAATGGGCTATTTACAAGTATAGATTTATGGGCCCTCCCTGCACTACTGGCTCAGAAGATGGCAATTCCTTTTTTCTCCCCCATCACTGCTTTGAAAGACATTCAAAGGACTTTCCTGAAGTCTCCAAATTTTCCCCAAAGCTGAGCACCATGCCTGCCTTAGTGTAAAGCCAATACTTCAAGATTGTATGGGAGGAGGGAGACAAAACAGAGTAAACTAACTGGATCTGCATTAACAGTCCTGGTCCCCCATGCCAGACCCTGTGCAGCTGTGAAATGTCCTAGCACAAACCCAAATACATAAAAATGTCCATTGTAAAACCAGTAGTATGGTCATCACAATGTTGCAGTTGTAACAAAATAGGCAGAAGTCATTCAAATGTGACAGTGGTACAAGAATACTACGGCAAACGGCCAGCTGGAAGAAATGAGAAAAATGATTAGAAGAAAGCTGCAAGGGGAAGAAGGAAGGGCTCAGCTACAAAAGAGATGAACTGCAAGAAGGGAAAAACAGCTAAAGGAAAACCTACAGAAATAATGTAAATAGGCCAGGAGTGGGGGGAAAATGTCAGGGGAAGAGAAAAGACGACAGGTCAAGCACAGAGGAACCACCAGATGTTTAGACTGATGCCTTATGGTGGCAGAAGGGAGAGAAGGGGCAACTGTCCCTGGAGATGAAGATTAATAGCAGTATTTCTTACCTGTTAAACAAAAGTTTTTTTAAAAAGTTAAGAAAAAACGATTTGTATTCTCTGTGGCTCCTTGCCCATTACAGGGTATCCTGGCAACAGCAAAATCTTTCAATCTACAATATTAGCAGATTAGCAGGATTGAATTTGGTTAAGATGAAGCAGATTTCTTCCTATAAGAAAAAAGAAGACATTTTATAATTTCATAATATTAACAGGTTTCCATTAAATACCTCAGATTGCAGTAGTAACATGAAAGTGCTGAGTTCAGAGCTATTAGAGATTAAGAATATGATGGGAGAGAGGGGACTTGTTTGGAAGAAACTGATCCTGATTCCAAAGGCCACATTTTTTACATGGATGGTCTTTTGAATTATTCTAGAAGTGTTGTGGCTCTTGCCAATTCAACATTCCCTCTTTTCTCTGCCATCTATTCCAGATAAGGATTTGGGCATACTTTATATTGTCATGGTTACCTGAAATGGTCTTGAACAACTTTGTTCCTCAGTGACTGGAGACTATGTATTTAAGACTCTTTTTGCACTCAAAAACAAAAAATCTAGTCAGTATCTTAGTTCTCTCTCTCTCAAGATCTCATTGACTGAATTTATATACTCAGCTGCCTGCATTCCCTCAGATTTAGGAAGCAGAGCAACCTTTTTTTTCCCCCTGATGGTCTTGATCTACCATGACTAGGTTTGAGATCTATTGCTTTAAGAGTTTATCTACACAAACTTACTTGAAAATAAAGAGATGCATATTAAGAGAGACTTATGTTGGCACAAGTCTTCATAATAAAAGTGGCTCAAGTTAGTTCAGCTGGAGAGGGACAGATCAATTTTAGCCACTTTTATTATGAAGTAAGGGTGTCCACATAAATTTGTGCTGAACAAAAACCGTATCTTAAAAAAGATTTAGTTAAACTTGTATAGGCTAGGGTCCTAAGTGACCAGTCCTTACAATTGGGAGAGTTCTTAGTTTGCTTCTAATAAAAGAATACAGACACTGAGGCACCAGCAGCTGGTCTCAGAACGATGCTCACCTGCTTGTGCATCAAAGTGACGAATGGAAAATTTCTTATTGATCATTTCTTTTGTTAGCAGAACCACACACAATTCCTGACACGGGGGTTGCTCCCCTCTCTCTGCAGCTCATGGAGCTGGATCAGCATTTTAGAACCCTATGGTCTGGCCATGCCCCCTCAATTCCTGCTTGCTCCCCGGTGAGTTATTCCCCATCTGTAAAACTTGCCTATCATTAACAAATATTCTAAAGATGACAAAATAACTATGTACTTTAGACCAAGGAAGATGGTCTTATAGTAACAATTGCATTTAATACCTGACCCTTGATTCACAAGCCATCTAGGAGTGGGTAGAATTGTGGGAGGCACCGCTAGCAGATTGGAAAGTTTCTTACTACTGATTTCCTATCTGCAGGCCAGCATCTCCTAGTTTTTGATATCTGGGAAGTAGTAAGCAGCTAGAGAGAGGATTATAGAGAAGATTGAAAAGGAAAAACAGTAGCCCTCCCCACCTCTAATATTTGCTTCAAAGACAAAATCATTTCCAGGCCACCGTCTGAGCATCTTTCTGCCAAAAGGATACTTCTGCAAAGCACAGGAAGTCCACCTTGCACTGCTTGACAAAGATAGCAGCATTTGACCAAGCGATTGCCATACACGTTTCCGCTGTGGATGCATTAGGTCTTTCTGCCCACGAGGTCCCCACCAATCGCATGGAGTGTTCCTTGACCCATTGTGGAACTGAAATCTCCAAAGCCTTGTACTCTTGCAGAGTCCAATCCACCTTGCAGTAGGATTTGAAGTTCTGATTCCTTGGCCTTATGAATGGAAGGATACAAGCAGGGCCCCCGATTTCCTTGTGGACTCTTATGTTTGAGGTAAAATTTCCAAAGCCCTTCTGACATCTAAGGTGTGCCACTTCTCAGTGGCATGCTGTGGAACTGGACAAAATGAAGGCAGAACCATCTCTTCGAAGTGTAGAAAGAACAGTTCACCTTCAGGATAAATAATTATAGAGCTCTCAACGCTACCTCATCTTATGAAACACACACTATCAGTTCCTGCACAAACATGTTGCCATCTCATTCACCTGAAGGAAGTGATGACTATTAGAAAGCAAGTCTGGAGGAACAAAAACTAAAGACACCTGATATGCAACAGTGCTGAGGCTGAAAGCTCCGTTGAAGACTTCTTGGGGAAAAGTCAAAATAGATGGAATTTGTGGATTTCTACAATTTGCTTTGTGTTCCGGACCAGATAAAAAAAGAGTACACTTTCAAGGCAGAAACTCTTCTGGAAGAGGAAAGTGCTCTGATGATTTTGGAAGATGGGGTCAGTGGTACTGCACTACCCTTTCAATAGACAGGCTGTTAGATGCAGCCGGTTCACGTCCACAAGACCTTATGAGAGAATGTCCTGAGCCTCTGGGAGGTACAGAGGCAATACCTATTTCAACTCCATTAAGTCTGAAAGCCAAGATCTCCTCAGCCAATGTGATCTAATCAATATTACTGTCTGTTCTCGTTTTATTTTCTGGATGACCTTCACTAATAACAGGAAGCATGGAAAATGCAGAGAGGAGGCCTTATGCCCATCTATCTGCATGGATCTGGGGTCCACTTCCCTAGTGACACACTTTGGTCTCACACTGTTCATGAACCACATAACTGTCTAAAGTGAGGATAGGGCAAAAGATTGGACAATTAACTCAGACTTCCTTATTCAGGCACCACTCAGTTGTCCATCTTGTGTCTCTAGAACCAGTCCATGTCTCCGTTTATGCGAACAGCCCTGAGGGAGAGAGGAAAATGCTCAACCCAGGACATGATTTCCATTGCTTCAGCATGCTGTGCTGCGGTTCTTGTTTTCTCCTGATTGATTATAGGTGACAACAGTCATGCTGTCTGACTGAATTAGGATGTGGTTCCCATCCAGGCTGGACTGGAACTATTGCTAGAATCAAGAGCAATCAAACTGGTACTGCAGGTTTCTCCTTTAGATCCTCTTCTCCAGATTCCAGATGCCTAGAGCTATGTGGGACTATAGATGTGCTCTCAAGCCCTCCACATTGGTGTCAAATGTGAGAACCACAGGTTCTGGAAGGCATAAGGGCATGAGGGACATGCAATAACCACCATTTTAAGGACTAGATCATCTGTGCCAGAACCCTCATTTATCTTTCAGGCCTTCCAAACAATAATCCCATACTTTTAAAATGAAGGCTCAAAAGCTCTTGATATATGGTTGCATCTACAGAGTAATTTCTATGTATGAAACTAGGAGACCTAACAGTTGAAGAATCAGTCCAATAATAGGCCTCCTGCAGTTCCAAAATGAAAAGAACAGGCCTATTTATCCTGTTTGCTTTTACTAATCTTGACAAGATGTGAAGGAATCTCAAAAGGTGACAAACAATGAAAACCATTCCTTTGACTGCTTTTGTTTTATGACGTATAATGGCACCCTCAAAAGAGTCTCAAAGAGATTTTTTTTTTTTTTTTAAACTTAACATTCCACCAGGTCAGAGAAGACCTGATTCCTGTGGTAACTAAGGAAGTAGAGTAATTATGACGCATAAAAAGCCAAAACATAGTAAGTATTGGGGAAAGGATCATTTTAAAACAGATGAAAATTGGTGTTGAAAACGGATGTCCTCACCTAACTTTGTTAAAGGAGCTACTGTTGAAGTTATAGCCACTTCTGTCCCTTTCAATAAAGTGAGAACTCAACAAAAGTCCTACAGAGTCCTCCTGCAAACACACAGAAGTTTGACCTTACAATCTTGAAATTTTATGGCAAAGTATGACAGGATTTTTTTGGAATTTTCATCATGAAAACATTTAAAGCTTTCATAGGCTCCCTTTAACAATGCTAACAACAAGTAACCCAGCCTATAGATGGATACTAGAAAACAAATAACTTAAGCATTTTAATAGTTCTGTCTTCTGAACTTGCTGAGTGAGCAGAAGCTTTTAAATGTATTTAAAAGATAACGTGCATAAGGGCATAACTCAAAATTCTAGCAAAAAATGTAGCCAGCTCCAAATACCAAGGTATTTTGTAGCCTACACACTAGTCTTTAGAACTAAAAACACACTATTTCCATGTTGTTTACACTAAGAAATGTAAAGAAGTATAAAGACCCTAACCTTTCCTGTATGCAAACATTAAATTACTAAAAAAGTCTTGAAGATGCTAACAGGCACTTATATTGAAGGCAATCAGTGTAATATTTTTACACTAATTTTTTAGATGAAATATCTGTTCCTCCCTCTTTAGACCTTCATTTCTGAGTGTAGTATACATCTTCCACAAATCACTTAGTCAAATGACAACCAAGAGAGGGGAAAGGAAGTTTATGATAGCACCTGAATTCAATAGTTTCTCCTAGAGTCAAAAACATTGTTTACAAAGAGTTTTTAGCCATCAGCACAGCTACACTAGTGCAAACTCCTAACATAGATAAAATGAAACTACAACCTCCACCAAAGCAGCTTACCCACTAGTTTAAAAAAGAAAAGTACCAACAAAGTTTAAAATCTGATCTTGTTTAGGTCATGTTCAAAGATGACCTTTATTAATAATGGGTTCAGTCAAAATCATCTCCACGCATATTAAAAACAGCTATGCTGGTCAGAACAATGGTCCATCTAGCCCAGCATCATGTCTTCCGACAGCAGCCAAACCCAGAATGCTTCAGGGGAAAAAATGAAGAAAACAGGGCAAGGTGACAAGCCTCTGTTATTTTAGTGTCTCCTGATATGGAAGCTGTTCCATTCTCCTACTCAAGTGCTCTTGCACACCGAGCAATGTTTTCAGAGAACTAGCCGCAATATCTGCAAGACCTTTCCTGAGTGGCAACAGCTAATTTAGACCCCATCATTTTGTACATATGGTTGGGATTATATCTTCCGGTGTGCATTACTTTCTATTTATCAACACTGAATTTCATTTGCTATTTTATTGCCCAATCATCCAGTTTATGGAGATCCATTTGTAACTCTATGCCATCTGCTTTGGACTTGACTATCTTGAGTCATTTTGTATCATACGCAAACTTGCCAGTGCCACCTCCCTGTTTACCCCTTTTTCCAGATCATTTATGAATATGCTGAAGAGCAATGATCCAATACCAATTCCTCATGAACACTGCTATGTATTTCTCTCCACTGTAAAACTGACCATTTATTCCTACTCTTTGTTTTCTATCATTTAACCACTTACTGATCCACGAGAGGATCGTCCCATCTTACCCCACGACCATTTGCTTTGCTTATGAGCCTTTGGTGAGGGACCTTGTCGAAGTACACATTTACTACATCACTGGATCACCTCAGTCTACCCCCTTCAACGAATTCTAATACTGGTCTCTAAAAAGAGGAGCAGGAAGGAGAGGAAAGACAGTAGAGATTTTTTTATACACACTTGCCTGAAATCATATTTAAACAGGTATTTAGTTTGAAGTACAGTATAGGTTTATGTTGCTTTGGAAACAAGTGTTTCAGTTGAGCCTGGTATTGCAAGTATCTTGCATTGTTTAAAAACTCACAGAAATGGTGGACTTTATAATCAAAACAATGAAGTAATGGAAACCTATTCTATTCCCTAGCAAAAACAGAGTGAAACTGACTTGTCCATTTCAAATTGATGCAGAGGCAGCACAGCCATATTCTTGAGCCAGCAACAAGGAATAGATACTGAAGACAGATGACAGAACAAAAGATGCAAGAAAGCATCAGACTATGAAGTTAAAGTGCAAGAAAAAAAATGAAATTTAAGGTGACAATGTCGTCTTGCAAATACTTCCTACAATTTAAACAAAAATAGTTATTTGGATTGTTGCCAAATGAAGTCCCGAGAATTTGTTAATCCCTCCACTTTTTTTTTTTTTTTTAAATCCCTTATTTATTACCTTAAAGGACCTGATCTTTAAAGCTATTGTCCACCACCTGCAAAAAGTGATGAGCACCTTCCACTGTCACGAAGTCAAAGGTATTCAACAGCTCATAGGACAGTGCTGTACTTTTAGTAGTACTTGTACACAAACATACTATTTTCGAGGCTTCAAGCTCAGGAGAGGAATTTATTAGATGGCTTCCATGGTGTTTTTTGTTTTGTTTTAAAATAGCCTTACTGTTTTAGGTATTTAAGAGTCTGAAATCTTTTTTAGAGAATAAGGTGCCATCTCACCCAACAGTATCCCTTTTGAAAACACATTCCTTGCCAGAAATCTGGCACTGGAGGCCAGCTAGAGACAAACCGTGTAGATAGTGCTGTGTATTCATAGAGATGTCTTCAATCAGACTAGGAGGGAGGTATGTTTCAGTACTCTATTAAAAAAAGCACACCCAATGGATAGTGAAAATGCAGGGAAGAAGGGGAAAACCTAAAAGATTTATTTTTAAGGTAATCTAAGGAAAAGGAAACTGGGCTTGTACTCTTTATTGCTTAAAAAGTTAAGTATTAAAAAAGCCTAAGAAAAGGAGTTCGTTTGTTTTTAACACTTTCACATCATAAATTCAAGACTTCTTTATACTAGAATGCTATTGGGGACTAGAAAACTACTATTACTAAAAAAAACCCACATTGCCAAAGTAGTGAGATGTGATTGAGAGAAGCATTTTTTATTATGTAGTACTGAACAGTTTTAGACAAACCATTGGAAGAAAAGTTCCAAAGGGGTAGCCGTGTTAGTCTAGGTCAGCAAAAACAAACAAGTAGTCCTGCACCACTTGTTAGTCTTTAAAGGTGCTACAGGACTCCTTGTTTGTTTCACAGGGAGAAAAGTAGTTGTGAAGTGTTCAAATACTCCTGCCCCTTCAGCTGAAAGCTGAGAAAGCTTCCAATTGATCATCCAAGAAATCCAAAAGTCAAGAAGGAAACAGGAATCCAAGCACCATTCAAGTTTTTATATCCCATGAGGAAGCAAAGGCGGCAGAAGCCAAATGTTCTTTTCCTTTTCAGGTCACCCTTAAAGAACCAAGGGAGGCTTGGTCTAGACCAGTGGTGGGCAAACTTATTAGTCAACTGAGCCAAATATCCACAAAACAGCGATTGAAATTTCTTTGGAGTGCCAAATTTTTTAAACTTAAAATATATAGGAAGGTACATTGTTATTAACTTAATAAGGGTATTCCTAACCATCTCAACATACCTTTCTCAATTCTCGACACTACATCTTCTTTCACTCCACAACGTTTCCCGTATTTGTGTAAAAGACGAAGAGAAAAAGAAAAAAAAGAAAGGAAGGCAGGGAAGAGAAGGGAAAGGAGGGCAGAGAGAAAGAGAGAGAAGGAAAAAAGAGAAAGGAAGAGAAAGCAGGCGGCCGGGCCGGGCGGGCAGGCAACGCAAGCAAGCAGGCAACGCAAGCAGGCAAGAAAGAAAGATAAGTCAAGGCCCCTGGCGGGGGAGGCTCCGGGAAGCCGCTGGTGGGGCGGAGAAGATCCCAGCCCCAGAGGCTGATCCTGGCCCCGTGCTGGGAGGCCGAGGATTAGCGCGGCCCCGGCCCCGGGAAGGAGGCAGACGGCGGGTGGGACCCCGGGAGCCGGCCGCGGCCGCAGCCACCCCCCTGCCCCAGCCATGTGGGGCAGGCAGGCAGACCCGCGCTCCTGAGCCGAGCCTGCTGTCCCACCCTGGGGGCGGGGACGGCCAGCCCAGAGGCCGGGCACAGGCCGAGTGTGCCGTGACAGAGCCACTGCCCCGGGGGTTGGAGGGAGCAGCGGGGGCTGCCGGACTGCGCGGGGGTCCCTTACTGCTGCGCAGCCGCGCAGCTTACCGGGAACACTGCTCACCAGTCTCCTTCTCCCCATGTTCCCTCCACCCCTCTCCAGGCAGCAGCCAGTCTCCTTCTCCCCATGGTCCCCCCACCCCTCTCCAGGCGGCAGCCAGTCTCCTTCTCCCCATGTTCCCTCCACCCCTCTCCAGGCGGCAGCCAGTCTCCTTGCACCTCCCCCACCCACTCTCCTCGTCCCCCCACCCCTCTCCAGGCCTCCCTCCAGCCCCCTTACCTGGCCGGAGGCTCGCAGCTGCAGGGACGGCCGGCAGAGCTGCTTCTCGGCCAGGCCGCTCCCACCCTGAGCACGCTCTGTCTGCGCATGCTCAGGGTGGGAGACTTGAATCTCCCCAGCCCGGCCGCAGCAGCAGTCTGCATTTAAAGGGAACAAGGCCCGCACCTGGAAGAGCCAAATTCAAGGGGCTAAAGAGCCACTTGTGGCTCGCAAGCTGCGGTTTGCCGACCACTGGTCTAGACCAGGAGTGCACAACCTTTTTAGGTCAAGGGCCAAACTGCATTTTCTAAGACCACTGGAAGGCCACAAATCCAATGTTATATGTCATATATACGACAGCGCCATGGTAAACAAAAATAACATTCATGAATATTGTAATTAACTACAGTTCTATACACATATTTTACTCGGACTCAGACTTTAAGGTCAGAAGGGACCAGTACGATCTAGTCTCACCTCCTGCAAAATTTTATTTTTGTATGCAAAAGCGAACAGGATTTGAACGCCAGTGTTTACTTACTAAGTTAAAGTTCAACACGAAATTTCTCATGCGCTTCCTAGTCATTAATGAGATGGTTGTGACTGAATGTGCCCCTCTGCCTGCACCCACAGCCCCTTCCGAGTCCCCCCCCCCCCCTTACTTGGCCAGAGCCCCGGAGCTGCAGTGGTTGCCAGCAGAGCCACTCCTGGGCCAGGCCCCTTCCGCCCTGGGCACGCTCTCTGTGAGCATGCTCAGGGCAGGAGGTTTGAAACTCCCCAGCCTGGCCACAGCAGGACAAGACAGAACAAGCGTTCCGTCCCCGTCTGCCCCTTTGCTAGGCCAGTTTCCAATGATATTTTATATTGCCCTGAGGGCTGCCTAGAACATGCTCGCAGGTCGTGTACCTCTGCTCTAGACTACCACCAACTTATATCAGTATGACTATGTGGTTTAGGAGACTGATGCATCTGGGGGAAGCAGAGAACTTATGTTGAAGGGAGCAGCTCTTTCGTCAGCATGCATAGCTTCTTCCCCAAGCACTGCAGTTGCACCATTGCAGCATAATTGTAGACAAGCCCTCAGCGTGGAATATTAAGAGGTTTCCTTTGCACGACAACAGTGAGGAATAGCTTCTGCATTTCAAATTGATTTATATAGTTGGAATTGATTCTGCTTTAAGCACTAGCCCCTTGCCAAGACTGTAAGAGAAGCACAGTTTGCCTAAGTCAGAACTGACTGCAGCCTGCTTTCATATGAACAACTCTTCCACTGCTGGTAGAACCAACTGTGCTATGCTCCATCTTGATGCAAGTGGCAGGCAGCCCCTTGGCTTAAAATGGCACATTAGAAAAGTATTTATTCTACCAGAAATCTCCATGTCATCTTAAGCAAGCAGCTACCACTCACACGATGCTGAAGCACGGCATATTGGACCTTACTGGCTCTAATGAACACTTCTCCATCTTAAGAGATTCCAAGAAGCATGCTAGAATTGTAGGCTATATTTGACAGTTCTAGATTAAAATTTAGGGTTACAGAGTTTATACTTCTTTGTATAAGTGTTCCTTAAACAAAGGTTGTTCATTTTATTTATAGTTTAATTCACTGGTTAAAAGTCAAAATCATGTGTAAACCATGGCTTGCCATGGAGCCTAGGTTTTGTAACGTGGCACCTAGCTCCACCACAGAACTGCAGTGGTGGAGCACTCCCTGGTGCCCCAAAATAGAGCCACCAGCACCTCCAGCAATGCTCAGGGGATTTGGTGGCATTTCAGTGGTGGGGGCTCTGCGCCTGGCAAGGGCATCCAGCTAGGCACCTTAGTTTGAAGCTGGGTCCCTAGCTAGGCAGCAATTTTGTCAAGCCCAGGTATAAACTGCCTTACTTTGAATGCAAGTGGGAAGCCACCTGTCAAGACAAACCACAATTTCAAGACATTCAACTGCAGTACAGCAAGCAACACCAAAGTGTTCATGACTAACAGTAAAACAGACTGTGGCTCTTCAAACTGGCTCCTGCAGATTTTTGCAGCATGTAATATTAAAACATTGTTTGATTTAATTATTAACTAATCAAGGTATTTTTACTATCTTAACTGATTGTAATTGATAAAATAATATTTGGTCAGTCATTTTGTGGAGAATAATATAAAAACTAAATAATTCCTGTCAAACTTTTAAAAAAATGAATATAGAGTATTGAGTAAAGGAAACAGTAAATTCACAGTACTGTAGCTTTCTTTTGGGCAATGCTGATCGCTAAGTTGGCTCCTGAAGCACCGTGGTCTGAGTATCACTGCTCTAACAGCAGTGCTTTGATTTTGTTTTTGAAGAAAGCAAAAACTTCAAACATTTTATTTCAGCAATTTCAATAACCATTACATGAGCTGGCCCCACTTTAAAACTAGAGGTTGAACACTGAGCTCATAGCACATATCAGAGGCTGCTTGCACTTCCTCACAAAACTTTGTGTATCATTTTGTTTCCCCTCCCCACAAACTTTGTGTATCATTCTCCCAACCCCCCCCCCCCCACCTCAGGAACCCCTTAAAATCTCCACCTGATGGGGCTCTTTGCATTCTCTACAACTACTCCCTCCACCAGAGTCCAGAGGATCTTCTGTCCCTCGTGTTCCTCTCCCCCAAAACACCATCTCCTCTCCTCCCTAAACCTGACAAGGACTCTGAACATCCCTACAACTGCTTTTCAAATAATTTCTTCTGTCTGAGGAATAAATAATTGTAAATGTCAACAATAACTGTACTGGAATGAGGGGAAAGCTATAGTGGGGGGTATTGTTCTACTGTTGGGATTTTTTTTATATGGATACACAAATATACACACAGACATAACTCTCTCAAATGCATCACCAGAAATACAAGTCAGATGGGTTTTTATGTAGTTCTGAATCCCGCAACTGTTGTCATCATTAAGTTCAGTGATTTTCATCTTAAATGCAGCATCATTAAACCTGTTCTACACTGGATTAGTTATGGAAACTTCAGACTCTGTAACACTTTCCTAACTCAAGTAATTAAATGTTATTTGTCCTGCCATCCTGGATTAAGCTAAATCATACAGAAGGACACTTAATTTGGTTTATAGTCAGGGACTAACATAAGTGATACTCAGGTACTCATGAGCACCTAACCTGTCAAAAAGCATACTGAAAGCTTCCCCCAAAGGCTCACACGTGTACCAGCACGCCCTGCACAGCCCCAGCCCCTGCCCGAAACCATGCTCCCAGCCCCTGCTGCTGGTGGCCCAGCTCCCGAGCTAGATCTTGCCCCGAGCCCCTGCTGCCACCAGTGGCCCCAGGCCAGATCTGTCCCCTACTGCCAGCCCTGGCTCCCAGGCTGGATCTGGTGACTCCGGGTCGGCTTCTACCTTCGGCCCCGCCAGTCCCAAGTCCTGGGCCAGCTCCTGCTTTTGGTGCCACCAGTCCCTGGCCAGGGCCAGATGCCAAGACCAGCCTCCTCCCACCTGGGTTGGGGCCAGCTGCCGCTCTCTGCCACCTACCTGACAGGAGGGATTTAATTTTCCCTCTTCTCCTGCTCTACACCACATGCCTCAGCTACATGCTGCAGAGCAGGAGACTTAAAAAAGCTGGAGTACCTTTGTGCCTGTGTTGCTGGCTCAGGACTCAGGGCACTGGCTTGGAAACTCCGGGCTCATGCGCCCTGTGCTCAGCGCCAGCAACGTCCCTGGAGTAAACCCTGAGGGCTGTGTGTTCGACGCCGAGGAAGGTATTTAATACCCAATCCAGAGCCGCTGTAAGACACTGAATGATGCCCAGGCAGGGAGTGGTAGTGGTGCTGACACTGCCCTGTCCCACCAGAGCCAGGCTACAAGGGGACCAGCAGCCTGCTGCACACTGGGTAACTGCAGGGGCAGAGAAGTGCGGGGAGGGCAGGGAGGGAGTTGTGTCATCCCCACCCCCAGCCTCATGCCCTTCCCTGCAAGTACAGACCCCTCTCCCCAGGGCAGGTGGGGCCAGTACTCCTCCTGCCCCTGGGGAGCACAGCATAAAGCGGCACAAATTTGCTGTTTGATAACCGAGTACCAAACAATTTCTGTTGGTACTTATTGGATCGGAAAAATTATCTCAACCTCTGTCTATAGTTCACACAGAGGTCTGCCAGAGATGCAAAAACTACATGTGGCCAACACCATTACAACATAACTCCCAATACAAACCTAGCTATGTCAATGAACAAATGTTTCCATCTACATCAGTAACTTTGTTCAAGGACAACAGAGTCTTGTGGCACTTTTAAAGACTAACAGATTTATTAATCGCATGAGCTTTCGTTGGAGAAAATCCCACTTCGTCAGGTCTGACGAAGTGGGATTTTCTCCCACGAAAGCTCATGCGATTA
>ML685890.1:1611997-1642610 GCA_007922175.1 Pelusios castaneus
TAATCGCATGAGCTTTCGTGGGAGAAAATCCCACTTCGTCAGACCTGACGAAGTGGGATTTTCTCCAACGAAAGCTCATGCGATTAATAAATCTGTTAGTCTTTAAAAGTGCCACAAGACTCTGTTGTCTTTCTACAATAGACTAACACGGCTACCCCTTTGGAATTTGTTCAAGGAGGTAGCATTCCTAGAAAGGGAGAAACCTGTTCTATTGCCTTGGTCACCATGGCACTGCTAGGTGCTTCATAAGCAGAAAGCCCCCAGCACCCAAAAAAGCCACTGACACCGATACTTTCAGCAGTGCTACCTTGCAACTCCCCGCTGCCAAAAACGCCCTAGGCGGTGAGAGTTTTTATACACCAGTGTCACAAACTGCTGGCTGCAGCAGTGTTTTTCCTGGCAGCGGGGCATTCCACTTCGCAGCGCAGCTAGGAACCTTAGTTCTGGGGCTTGCTCCTAGCTGGGTGGCAAATTTGTTGAGCCCCGGCATAGTGTATGTACACACTATAGGGGTGAGTGCTGGCTTAACTATGTTGGTGTAGTCCCTGTAGTGGTAAGCACAGTTATAACACAGGAGTGCGAAATAGCTATTCCACTCTACAGACATGTCTTTGTCTTGTTTTCAATAAAACATAAAAGCTGTTGTGAAACAGGCAAGGTATCATAGCCAGTAACACAACAAGAGCAGGCACAAAACAGCACACACAACTGCCCCACCTACCTTACCATATACCTTGGCCTTCCTCCGCCCTCTAAACCTACTTTCACCCAACTACCCCTTCCCAACACAATTAGGTATTACTATTTTGTGTAATTCGTTGTGATGGGCACAGGCAGCTTGATGATAAAAGATGGAGGACTGGCATCCCTATGGTGAGAATTGGGGTACTCACCAATGCATATCCATGGACGGAGTGCAGGACATCTATCATAAGGTGGCTTAATTTTTCATTTTCTTACTTTTATAGTTGCATGTCAGTCCTGTTGTGAGTAGGAATCTTAACTTGGTTTCCAGAGTCGTGCACTAATTTCCTAGAGAGTTTTTTTTTTTTTTTTTTTTTAAATGTTTATCTTACTCCATGGTAACAAGCTAATGAGAACAGGATTATAACATCAATCCTGTGATGCTGAGCTGCGTTAAAGATTTATGCTCAAAAGAGAGGAAGTAGAGAAAGACTAACTACACATGTTGCTCAATTAACCTTATTGGGAAATGGAGCCCTGAGGGTAGATTAATCAAATCTCTCAAGATCATGTAACAGGTCTACGGCCGAGTTAGGATTTAAATCTAGATTTTGAAGTCTCAGATCAACAGTCTTTCCTACTTTGCACACACAATTGTGACTTAAATTAATGGGAACTGGGGGTGCTGAAAGCTTCAGAAGAAAATGAGCATCTAAGCTTTTCTTTGCCTATCCTCAGCAAACACTGAGATCTCTTAGGGACTCTCTACACATGGCATATTCAGAGATAGCTCTTAATGGCAGTCCACCAAGGAAAAGAGTTGACCTACGTCCTTTAATCTATTTTTAAAGAAGGTGGCCCACCCCAAAAAACCCCACAAACCTTGACTATCTGAAATAATCTCAAAAAAAATTTCACAAAAAAAAAAACTTGACTACTTATTTTACATTCAAAATGCAGATCTTGTCTGACCTAGAAAACTATGACTTGGTGGTAGCATTTCACTGGCTCTCTAAGACTTAAGTGAAAACTGAGCAAAAGTGAGATACAGACATTTAGTCGCCATTTCAAGATAGGGTGGGTGGGGAAGTTATTAGCACCTAAGCTTCAATGACTAATCCAGCAAAAATAGGTAAAATTAGAGCTGAAGTTCAGTGATACCAACGTAAACCAAGAGGAAAAAAGTTACTCTAACTCAAAAGATGCACCTGTTTTTAAAAATTACTTTCATGTCACTTTGAAGACAAGTTTTAAAATCAGAATGCTATTATGTTTGAGACAATCTACACCTATCCCTTTTCTGGTCTGAGGTCACCTTCTCAGATAGTAGGTCTCTGACCCTTACTCATTTTGGGTGGCATCTTGTGGTGCTTCTTCTCAGAGTATGGCTACATGGAGGAAAAGTGTGTTAATTTAGGTTAGCTAACGAGTTAAAACAGTGAAGACACAGCAACTCTGCTTTTAACTCAGGTTAGCAGCTGAAGCTGCAGCCTACAGGAGTAAGTCCACATTGCAAATGCAAGTCTGGGCTCAAGTTTGAGCACAATTGCTCCTTTTATCTACACACATGGACCCAGGATGCAAGGACTTCATGAGGGTGGAGTGGTCAAGCCAAGCCAAGACCCAGGACACAATCCCGATTGCTTTGCAGGGTCAATAGAGGCTCTCCAAAGTAAGGTCCTGGGAGTCCACTAGAAACATCCCATAATCACCTAGGCCCTCTTCCTTTCCACTAAGGAAACAGAAGTAACCTGCTTGTTGTAGTACAGCAGCTCAACAAGTCAGTAGTAAAACTTTCCATTTATTCTGCCTGGTGAGTTGCAAACACACCTTGTGAGAATCTTCTGTTCTGGCAATAGACACTGACCAGAAGTCCTTTGAGAAGCATGCTGCTTCATGGTTGCTGGAGCATGGCTTGATTTTGATTAATCTCTGGTGTGACCTCAGCAAAAACAAAACAAAACAAAAACACCAGTGAATTTTAGTCAGTACCTGTAATGACCACTATTTGCTGGCATGCATTAAGAAGCTGATAGCACTCAATTTACCATACCTGTGGCCAGAGCAGGGAGCAGATAAAGCAGAGTACTGGGAAAGCAGGAATAAAAAGCACCCCTCTGACAGCTTGCTAATATGTCCATTTTATGATGAATTTGATCAAGCGTAGAGCACTCTGTTGAGCAGAGAGCCAATGGGACGATGACCTAGTGTCTCAAGAATCTAGCATGGAAACCGAGGGTAAGAAAGCAGCAGTTGCCAACCAAGGCCAGTGAAGTGACTGCTACTGACCTGGTTCCAAACAAGATTTTGCTGTAGGAGCTGCAGTACAGGGAATCACTATCCTGAAGAACTGCTGTGTAACTGGCAGCACAAACTAAAGAGGCAGCAGCTGCCTTAGAGCCAGAAATTCACCAGGCTCCATTTCAATGTCTATTAAGACAGGCAGGGGAGGTATTTCCCTTCTATGAACCAATGGAAAAGTAATTATTACAAGGCCCAGTAGTAGTGCATACCTGTTAATGCAGACTGCATGCCAACCAATGCATCCCCTGACCCATCACAATGGAATTCAAAATGACAACTGGGAAATGCAAACAGTAAAAAAAACCTCCTTGAAAAGTGAATATTCACTGGAAAGGCACATATTTTTGTTAGGACATTGCTGTTTGTTAAAGATAGCCTCACACTGCCATCCCCATGAATACGCTGCTTTGCAGCCATTCAACCATGCAACAAGGCACTGAAAACTGAATTCAGAGTGGAGGTGTAGAAATGTGTTCCATTTATTAATCTAATCCATAGGTGATGAAATCATTTCTCCCAGATACAACTGGAGCTCTGAATTTTGTCCAGGGGGGGAGAAAGGGAAGAGAAGAGGGCGACAGTGGAGTTGTGTATTTGTGAGCATGGAACAACAGGCTAAGCTGTACAGAACCTAACATAGCATCCAGTTGACTCCCTCAGATTCTGATTCAGTTCTGTGTGCTGATGACTGCAAGTTTTTCCTGTAGCAGGAACTTGAGAGGTCACCACATTTCTAGGAAAGGGGATGCTTTCCAGGTCTACCTTGGTAGCTAGCCACCCCACTCCACCCTCAGATGTGCGGTTCACTCACTATATATTTGAATACTTTGCAGGCTTCCCACCAGCACCTTGGAATAAATCTTTTTGACAACTGGCCACCACGAGAACTTAACGTCCTCCAAAATGTGGAATGCCTGGAGTGACAGAGAAACCTATTGTAGGATTCCACTTGCTGCATCCCTAAACCCAAAGTGTTCTGCAATTTTTATTTAAAAAAAAAGGATTGATTTTTACCTTACCAGTGCCTCTGTATTTTTTGCTGAGATTAACCTATGGCCATGGAACTTCTGTGGTCTGAAACATCTCATACAAAATACTGAAGTTCACTTTTTAAAAGCAACATTTAATGCCCTTGAAAATCCACAAGAATTTTCTCTGCGTACTGAGCTACTTGGGACGACCCTCTGTACCTTGTCCCATTCTAGCCCCTTGACCTCTCCAAGCTGCATAATTTTACAATTTGTCCACAGTGCAGGAGACCATCAGAAGAGGAAGTGTTTGTCATGACCTTATGCTTGAAGTGCTGGAAAGGGCCAACAAGCAGGTCCAATACCAAAGACAGAGGAATTTATGGCTAGCGGACAGGCATAGCAAAAGGAAAGCAGAAAGGCTGCACGGCTTGAGGATAGAGCTGCAGCATGGGAGCAGGTGTTAGCTGCCTTTCTTGTTCCAGGAACTACCAAGCAAAGGGAGGATGACAAAATTTAGCAGAAAACACTGAGTGGCTACTATCATTAATGGCTGCAAGAGTATTGGCTCCTGCTGCACTAGCGCCATGGCTTAAGTCCCTGCCACAATACTCTGATCTGCAGCCCAGGAATAGTTTGGAGAATTCCACAAACTGATGGCCCATGCAATCAGGCCCTACAAGCAGCTGAGCAGGGCAATTGTCTGGGCCCCTTGCAGTCCTCCATATTGACCTCCTCCCCTGCAGACACTCCCCTTTCCTGATGCCAAGTGCACAGCAAACATGGAAGGAAAAAGAAATGGGGAAGGGGACCAGGGACATGTAATAGTAGAGAATTTCTGTCTCTCACAAACAGGGAAACCATGCACTTTGTGTTTTTAAAAGGCTGTTTGCTACTGCTGTTTTGGTGTGGTACCAGCAGCTGGCCTGCCTAGCAACAGATTACTGTTTTGTGCTTTTCCAGTAAGTCTTTATAACCAAACAAACTTTCTTAAAATAAAAAGCTTTATCACCATATCACATCACAAAAAGTGTATTTCAAACAAACATGATCAGGGACAGGTGGAAATTTTATGCAAATACTTTCTCAGTAGAGTTAGCTGCAATCAATCAATACCAAAAAAAGATCACTTCAATGTACATTGTGATTCATCTCCCTCCCCAATTTGATAAATAGTCCGGTCATTCACAAGTACACTGCATGGCAATCAACCCTCCCGACCCCCAAGCAATCAAGTCCTTCCCATCACAAGCATATCAATTAAGGTGCCATTCTTCCTCTTCCATTGGTCCATGCAAGTCCATAATGTGGGAATATAAAACATCCCTGACTTCTGTTACCCAGGTGCATCCATCTCCAGCTGCAGTAGGTGCACTTCGCAGCTGAGCGTACTGATTCAGCAGTCCACCACTTTCACAGGTCCATTCAGAGGGAAAATGCTCATCTTTGGAGTCATAAAGACTGGGAAGATTACAGCAAGCTACTGTAATGGACACATCACTGACTACGCTGGAATCCAAATAGAGCTGTAGACATCTCCAGCAGGATTTCAATCTGCCAAACAAACATTCAGCCACTATTTTACATCTGCAGAAAGTGTAATTAAATCTCAACAGGTCATCTATCAGGGATCCAGTTTCATAAGCTACATGTGGGATCCCCAGAATATTGGTAGGGGACAATAACTCCATTTATGACAACTACACAACTACATGCCTAATTGCCTCTGAAACCTCTGACACCACTTTTTCCCCACCAGTTGTATTTTCCAACACCAAACTGGTTGGCAACAGACGGACCTATACCAGTTGGGAACAGTCAGCTTCTATATGGTTATAGCAACCCACTTTTGGACCAGCAGGGCCAGCCTCATGCGAATCTTTACATTAGAAGACCAGGGTAAGCAATTTATAAAACTCCAGAAATGTAGTTTTCTTCATGTTAAAGTTCTGGACTCATTGCTGGTCATCCCAAGTCTGCAAAAGTATGCGATCTCACCAGTCTATGCATGTGGCCCTGCTCTAGAAGCAGAAGTCTAGATAGGAAAGCATCAGTGGCTATACTGAACCCCACCAGTTCGAGTCTGCCACATCTGTGTTCTCCTCATACATCATTATATCTGTCAAGTGCCTCTGGGGTAAAAAGGAGAGCCACCAAAATGCCCACCAGCACTCTTTCAGTTGCTCTGCCCATTTCCTAAAACAGGAATGAAATCAAAGGCAAGAGCAGTCTTAAAATGGCATCTCCTCCATGTTGCTGATGCTGCTTGCTGGGAGCACACAGACCAAAATGTCGACCCAGCAGGCAGTGTGGGCAGGCTGTTCAAACTTACAGTCAAGTTTTCCCCACAGTCCACCATGAAGAAAGGACACTAAGTCCAGAATACTATTGGTTTCACTCAGGTCTGCATACCGCAATGTGGACACCAGGGCCCTCTCTTCAGGCCTGGGTTAAAGGATTCTCAACCCAGCGGTTCTCAACACATTACTACATTGCCATACAGTGGTAAGTGTGTTGCAGAGAGCTGGGGAGACAGCTGGATTTAGCCTGGGATGGGTGGGCTGGTGCGTCCTGTAGAGTCACGATATGCCATCAAGTGTGTCATGACCTGCAAAAGGTTGAGAATCACTGTCTTAACCTACAGTTAGCAATTAGTGTAAATGCCCAAGCCTTTGTTCTCAAACCCCAGGTCCACTGACTCAAATTCCAGTAATGCTGGGTTGATAATGCTGTGTAGACACACCAGTAGAAAGCCTAGTGTTGAACTTTAGCTGTTAACCCAGTTAAAAATCAAGCTGTCATGTCCTCAGTTATTTTAACTCAAGCTAGCCAACCCAAATTAACACTTTTTTGCAGCACACACATATCCATAGACCAGGAATTCCATATATTGCCTTCTGAATTTCACCTTCCAGGCTTGAGTGGGTTTCAGAAACCTGTATTTCTCCCCTGGGGAAACCTGTAGCCAGTGATACAAAACAGACTTAAAATCAAAGTATTTTTATTTTGTAGTCAAAGTACTGAAAAAGTATTTTAAAAACCAAACAACCTAAAAGCATAGTTAGTATCAGGTAATCTTCCTCACTACAAGCTAAGGCTTCCCTCTCAAGTTACAGAAGAGAACCAAACTGGAACCTCCTAAAAACCCAGAGTGACCATCAATCATCTCCTCAGTCTGTGCCCCACTGTTCAGACTGCTTTGGGTGCACCCCACAGAAGCAAACTAGAGTCATTAGTATTATTAGGGCTCTTTGCTTTGGCATGTAAGAGGAACCCTTAGAATTACCCGGGGTAGAGGACAGCATCTTAGGCTCTGAGTCACTAAACCAATCACCAACTAACATCCACACTGCCATTTTTACCCCTGTGGCATGAGCCCAAACCAGCTGACCTGGGCTCAGACTCACTACCACTTTGTTTTCCACAGCACAAACATACCCTTAATGACCCTTTACTGTTAGGGTATTAGAAAGCATTTCCTTCATTTCCCTAGGTGGGAGAATGTTGAAACAGTCTAATCATCTCTGAAGTCAAGCACAAACTCCTTCTTGGGATACAAATCAAAACATGCAGTTAACAGATATTTAAGACAACACAGCATCCCCAAGAACGTCTACCTGATAATCTACTGACTGCCTAATAGGAGACATTTTACAGCAGCCTAAATCAATATGAACATTACAACCTGCTCAAAGCTATGCTCGAAATCCAATCTAAACACACAGGTTATTAAATGCCTACCATCTCTAGAAAAAGGTTCCATCAACATACCAAACAAATAGTTCAAAGTAATATTCCACAAGTGAAGTCAGTGGTCTACAAACAGATCTTTTCCCCCAAAAACACTAAGGACTCGTGTTTGAAGGTTGGCCACATTCCAATAAGCCCATGGATTCATATCCCTCTTTGACTAGCCCTAGTGATTTTCTCACAATCCCCATCAAGACAGGACTAGAAATCCCCATCTTCTACCCCTACCCACTACATTTTCCTTTCAGCATTCTTTCCTCTGCTTTCTATTTCCAGTCATTGGAGAAAGGATGGAGCTGCTTCAAGAAACAGGAAGCGTTTCTTCTCGATCACTCAATGTGTTCATTACTGAAGCAGCATGAGATTACCACCAACCCAAATACAAGAGT
This sequence comes from Pelusios castaneus, assembly GCA_007922175.1. Classification (NCBI taxonomy): domain Eukaryota; kingdom Metazoa; phylum Chordata; order Testudines; family Pelomedusidae; genus Pelusios; species Pelusios castaneus. The sequence continues at coordinate 1,620,093 of ML685890.1, forward strand.
ATTAGTAACTAGGAATCACATTGGTACTTGCAGGCCATCTGTATGGTTCAGGATTTGCAACAAGGAAAGTCTGTGGTGGATCGAGAGAAGCCAGTTTAGACTTCTAATTTGTTTTATTGATTTCAAGCCATGGGCCTTATGAGTGAACTGTCTTAAAAGTAATGCTTTCTAGGTAGACATTCAGACTGAGTTTTGACTTCTGCTACTAGTAGCCTTCACAAAATTGATAATCCTCCCACAAGAAGTTTACAGAAATATTAAATATTCTTCCGCCAAAAATTTACATTGGTTTTTAAATGTATGCTCATAGGTATATAGTAAAGTTGCTAAGCAACTAACTATAATTAGAACCATTAGAGAGTGAATTAACCATACACTATGTTTAAGTTTACCAGACATCTAGAAATCCATGCACAGAACCACTACAAGGAGGCCCCAGTAAGAGCCAATAGCCATAACCAACTGAAAGGGCAGCGGTCCATTGTCACAAGTGGACAAAAATGGAGGGGATTACGAGGATTTCTACCAGAGGTCTGTTCTTAGAATTCGTTCAGGAGTTCACTCTTAATTCAAAATCTGATGCTAAGGTTTGATACTCTTCCTTTAACAATAGGAAGGGACTAATTGATCTCTTTCTTCTGTCTTCTACAACTCCCCCAGCACCTATTTTTCACTTTGTTATTTCACTAGAGCTGGTGTACATTGTCAAGTCTTAGCCAATATAGCTATGCCAGCAAAGCCCTCAAATGCAGCTGCAGCATATACTAGCAAAAGGAGTTTTTGCTGGCATAGACAGCCACTGCCCCAAACCTCAAAACCTCTACCGTCAAAAGGACCCTTGCCAGCTTAAACTGCACTACACAAGGGGTTTCATTGGCATAGCTCTGTTAGTTAGCACTGTGATCTTTCCAATCCTAACCAACATAGCTATTCTGGCAAATCTTTATAGTGTACAGCTGGCCCCCATGAAACGTTCACTTCTGCTGCTGTTCTGGAAAAACTGAGCAGTGGCACAAAAGTAATCAGTGACACAAAAGTAATCAGTGACAGAAAATGAAAATCAACAGTAAAACCAATCAGTCTTGTTGGCTTTCTTAAGCAGTGGTGTGAAACTATGAGCAGTAAAAGGCAATGGAACAGTCTCAAGCAAGATGTTTGAGACTACATTGTTTATACTTGGACATTATCTTTATAACCCTGAGAACTATGGAGTTGTTTGCCTTTGAGCTCAAGTTATGCAGACATTTTTAGTACAGCTCTCATAATATGCTGTGGCAAGTTTCTCACTGAAACAATTTGTAGACTCCAAAGCCACAATGACTGTTGTGATCATCTAGTCCAACCTATTCCCCCCCACACACGGCACAGAACTTAGCCAGAATAACTTCCTGTTTGAACTCAAGCATCTCTTTTTATTTTTTCTTTAAAGATTATCTTGATTTTAAAAATTGCCAGTGACTGAATCCACTTCAGCTCTTTTTCCAATGGTTATTTATGATCAGTGTTAAAAGTTCACACCCTGTGTCTAGTCTGAATCTGTGTAGCTTCAGTTTCCAGCCATTGTATTCTATTTATCTTTTTCTGCTAGACTGAAGAGCAATGATCACATATTGTTGCCCATGTAGGTATTTAATAAGGATCAAGTCACCCTTAAATCTTGCCTTTGTTAAGTAGATTGAGTTACTTCTACTTATTACTACAGGCAAGTTTTCTAATCTTTTAATCATTCTCATAGCTCTTCCCTGAAGCTCTCCAATTATCAACATCCTTCTGGAATTGTAGGCATCAGAACTAGATGCAATTTTGGGAGTGGCATAACTGTGTGGACCCAGGTACACTCCTATAAAGGTGCATATACCGATATAGCTTATTCTTCTCTTATGGGAGAACTATAGTTGTGTAAGCAATGTTATACAAGGACAATTGCACTCATGCTAGGGGAAGTTTAACTATTTTTACATAGTTGTCACACTTCTGTAGTGAAATTTGGCCACTTGATGCTACTGTAAGATGGGAAGTCACTGCACAAAGAATTAGCTCCAAGCTAATTAACATGTTCTTTATTTGCTCAAGCTCAACCATGGCAGTCTTTTTTGATGTGTAACATGCATTATTTACTTAGGATTGGAAGGTACTGTATTTCTTATCCTCCTGAAAAGCCATAAGAAGCAATGAGACTCATTTCACTATAGATAGGGGAGATGTATTCCTACAAGATATTTTTGAAAAACAATTGTATGGTACACAACATACATACTTCAGGGTGAATGAAAACTGATGTTTTTAAATGATTTTAATTAAAAGCTTAAAAAAAAACGTAAATATCAAATTACCAGCTCTATTAAGGTGTAATCTTACTATGATCTACTAAATTAATTTGAATATTTTTAATTTTGATTTTAATTGGTACGTTTAAAAAGCTTACACAGTAAAGAAAGTCAAGACACTGAACAAATGGAAGTCACCTACTAAGCACCCAGAATTAGAATTTGTTGAAGTGCTAATCCAACTTTTCACAGCAGTAAAACTTTCTGCAGCTACAGAGAAAATATCTTCATTTCAGTTTATTCAACTAGCTCAGTTCAGTGACTGAGTTTCATTTAAAGTTAAGTAACAAACTGGAAACTGCAAATGCAGGAATGCTTTCCTCTTCCAATCTATGAATAAATATGGTGACAGAGGATGAGGTTTTACTTCTAAAATCTTTGAGGACAGCTACTAGAAATAATAATTTCAATCCACAAACTACAAATATTTTAATAAGTCAGTTATATACTCTGGATACATAAGAAAATATGTAAAATTAAGATAGAAATAAAAATTTTAGTAAACAAAACTTTTCACCATGTTCCAACATAATGTTCCAAAATAAATGTACACTGAGCTACAGAATTGCTTAAATAAAGTGTGTACATAGTATAACCTCCTGGTTAATATAAAGTACAAGTTAATAGTAAAGACTGTAGAATAGGCTGACTAGATGCTCCCGGTTTCTGGGGACAATCTCAGATGATAACCTAGGGGTCTCAAAACACAACCCACAGGACACACCTTCTGCAGCCCGTGACGATACCCAGAGTTCAGGGGTTCCCGCCCCTAGCCGGTTTTCAAGTGGCCACGCCCTGCCAGCTGGGAGCTGGTAGCCGTGCTTCTGCCCCCTGCCTCCCACCCGGGGCACTGCCGATGGCACATCACCTCAGCAGTGCTTCCTTCTAGGCTGAGCCCCCTCCCACCTCTGGGCCCTCCCCCTCAGCCAGGGGTCTCGGCAGTCACTGCCAGGCAGGAGCCAACTGCCACTGGGGCATTGCTGCCCCCAAAATGGGTTCAGGGCCTGGGCCCGATCCAGCTGCCAGGGCAGCTGGCCAGGGCCGAATCAGGCTTCTACTGCCACCGGTCCGTGACCAGGCCCCAAATCACCAGCCTCAGCTGGGCCCAGATCACCAGCCCCATTGACTTGGTACAGTTCTGAAATATATTATGCTGAAGAAAAGTGTTGCTTTTTTAAAAAGTAGTTTTTCTTTAACAGTACTGTATTTGGCTTTTTAAAAAGTGTTTTTGTCTGCTGCTGCTCGATTGTGTACTCCTGGTTCCAAATGAAGTTGACTGGTCACTTTCTTTGTAACTCTGGTGTTTGTACTTCTGGGGTTCTACTGTAATTTAGACACAAATCAACAAGCTTTAATCATTATCTATCAAGGAAAACAGAGTCCAACTGCAAAACAAGATTAAAATCAATTTAATGTTTCCTGGTTGTGCTTAAAACTACAAACCACACAGATTTCAATTTTTCTGACTTAAAAATCAACCCACCCCAAAATGTAGAAAAAAAAAAAAAAAAAAAGACTAGACCTTTCATTTTGAGGATATTTAAACTGCAACACAACCACAAATTTCATACAGACTAACCACTTTAAAAGCTCAAGATAGGTCCCAAGGTGTTGAAAAAAAATGGAACCGCTGACTTACTACTAATACACAACATTGCGAAGTATCTATGGGTGCATTTCAGCTTTTTAGGAATGAAAATTTAGTCTAAACTCACTGGAGGAAGTTGAATTGAATCAACAGAAATCTTACTCTTCTCTACCTCGGGAATTTTGTTAACCCGAGTATGTTTTACCTACTGCTGAACAATCTGTATGCGAAGACCAGAGGTGGAATACTGTACTAGTAGTCTACAAAAAGCGATAAACATGCCTCCGAATACACCGAGTTATAGTAACTCAAACAATACAAATGGAAGAAAAGTTAAAGGTTCGAAAGTTTACCAGCACACGAATTGCTATATTTTGATAAAGAACTAGATTCCTAAGTTCTACTAAGATCGCCACAGGGCACATTCCAAATTTAGTAAGTAAAAGGTGACTGTTACAGAAGTCCAGTCCTTCAGCCCAATACATTTTTGATAGTGGACAGCCAACTGGTCCTTACTGTCATCACTTTTACCACCACAAACTCAATAACTCCTTGTTCTTCAAACATCAAGAACTATTTCAGAATATTCTTGATCACATCACAAGAAACCTACAGCAGTCACAAGTAACACTACTGCACTGTGGTCATGCACAGTACCAACTCACAAAGTCAGAATTATGACAAATGAAACACCATTAAGTCATCTATTCCTTCTTCCTGCTAATACATGATAGTTTTAGATTAGTTCAAGCGCTTTGCTCAGTCCAATTTTAAGTGACTCAGGCAACAACGTTTCTAATACTGATTTGGGTAATAGTCTCAAAGGTAAGTAATCCTTATCAGCAAATCCTGCCAGTAGGATATATTTTCCCTGCTCAATTCCAACTCCTTAGACAATCTTTAACAAGTCTTTCATTCTATAGTGCTGACATAGTTCAAGTTCTTAGATTGCTAGCATATGTCCCAGTAAAGTCATTTTGCCAATATACATTTTGAATTCTCCAGCCCTTTAATCAACAGGGATTGTTTACCTCCCTTAGTAACTCTGTTAAACAACAGTTGTCTAGTATTGACTGTATCCTTGATGACTGGTCTGCATTTCAACACCGCTGAAGGCAATCAAAATAGTACTGCCATTTTGCTAGCACATTGCACCTACACCTCCACAGTTCTATCCAGTTTCCTTTCTAGGTCTTTTTCAGCATTACATTCCCAAGTGTCTCCCTTCCATTGAAGAAACCTCTCCCTGCCATCACCACTGCAACAGCACAATTCAAACACCATTCGCAAGGTACGTTTTTGTACTGCAAAGGAAGAGGCAGAAGAAAGATTGGGAGGCAATTTAAAAAGAGGGACAAGAATGTTCAATGGTTAGGAACTCACCCTACCAGCCAACATGTATATTTTCAAGCCTGTTCTCAAGCCACCACAGAAGCCAATCACTTTGGATAAGCTTTCAGAAATATACTAGGAACTAAGGCAACAAGACCTGGTATTTTATAAGAACCAACAATTTCTTCAATCCAACATGCAATGCAGCAGTGTTAAAAGGCAAATTAGCATGGACTGATGCCAGCATCCTCCCATTGATAGTGGAAGTAATACAACAACATGCTCACCAATACCGTCTCCTCCCAGACAAATTTCTCAGCCCATTGCAACTTCATTCCTTCGGGACTTCTATACTATGATAGTAAAAGCTGAATCTATGTTTGTTAGGTACACTATTGCTTCCACCGAGGCAGTGAATTAACCCACATCTGCAACAGAAGAAATTTTAAACATGATCTGCAAAGCATTTAAAAATTGTGCTTGTACACTTCAAGGTTCTATCTGATGTAGAGTGGTCTATAAAAAACAAACAAGGAGTCTTGTGGCATTGCTAAAGACTAACAAATTTTCTCCCACAAAAGCTCATGCGACAAATAAATCTGTTAGTCTTTAAAAGTGCCACAAGACTCCTTGTTTGTTTTGCTGAACTAGACTGACATGGCTACCCCTTTGGAAGGTAACTGAAAGATTCTCTCATTAGAAATATCTTGCTTGATATTCCTGTTAACATTGATTTCAAGAGTTTCCTGTTTTCTCCATTCCCTGCTAAAGAAGGTACTGTTTAGGATGTCACTGGGGTTTCCTTTGTTCCTTTCCCCTACCAATCTTCTATTGTGCCAAAGTCATCCTTTCTGACAAAGCTTTCCATTATGGCCTCCAACAACAGCTCATTCCACAGTCTAACATTTCAGAACAATTTTTCTCCAGCTCTCACATGCTTTATCCTAGATTTCATAAGACACACTGTCCCAGAACAGCAAAGTAATACTGGGGGGAGATTCAGATCATGATTCAGTTACCAATGGACCTGGGTCCTGACCTGCTGATGGCCTTAAAGATCAGAAGCAGACTAGAAGCTAGTGAAGGAAACAGATCAGTGGTTATGCAGGTAAAGAAGCTCATCCAATTAAAGTGATAGGCTCCTGCATGCTGCTGCCTCTATTCACCTTGGGTTCCAGATGCAGAAAGTTGATTCAACCTGCATATGGCCCAATCCTCATCTGGGAAGAATGATAAAGATTCCTAGAAAGATGGAGTTAGAAGATGACATTTTTTAAGTATTGATATCATCTAGTACTCTACATTAACTGCAGAGTTAAACAAGGCCCCAATTCTCACCACTTTGATGAAAGAAAGTAACTTCAAGGACAGGGAGAGACACCCCAAGAAAGTTCTTCAAAGCATTCCCACTTGTGATTGACATTGAAATGTTTTATACGTTGAGTTGTGAGCTCTCAACTTAATTGAAGAGGCAAAGATGTTGAACATTTAACAAATAAATTCTCTTGCCAAAGTGTTCACTGGTCATTTAAGTTAGAAGTGTTAAACCAAAAGCATTTTAAATGGTTAGATTAACAATTCCAGCTTATTTCAGTTGCTCAGGTTTCAGTCTTTTGGGATGTTATTTGATTCATTCTCTAGTCACCAAAAGGCCTTCCAACAAAGAATCATTTGTAATATAAAATAGAAGCAGAAAGTGTTCTGAATGAGCACAAGCCCCTACAAATAAAACAACCTGCAAAGGAGAAAAAAAGGCTTAAGTGTCACAGTTTTCAGATACCACTCTCAATTCACCAAGAAAAAAATATCGTTATGTCTAGTTACACTTCAGAAAATAATCTGTCGAGTGTCCAATTTGTCTTGCACTATATTTATGAATGCTAGCCTAAATTACAGTACAACATGAGCCAGCCTTAACTCATGCATAAACAACTTGTTTGCACATAAATTATGATACATTTTGAATGCTCAGTTCTAACTATCCTTCCTAAATACATTAGCATTTGAGACTAAAAAGCTCTTTCACTAAATTCCTGATCTCACGTTTTAGCTTAATTGAATATTTTCCTGCAGTTTAATAAGCATCTTTGTAACCTAAACTCTACTGTGACTGTCATTTTATAGCTGAAATTAAATTTCACTATATTTTTACAGGTAAAAGTGATTTTAACCACCCTGGTAACACAAGTGTCACTATTTCATATGCAAATTATTACTTTTTGCAAAGTGAACATAAAAAGGTCAGAGCCCTACAGATGCAGAGAAAACACTAATATACATAGATTCCTTACTTGTTCCTTTAACTTCTAAAGACATACTTGTAATTTACACTTTCATCCTATAGTGCATAGCATGCAGGTGGAGTACTTTACCTGAGCAGAGCCCCATTAAAATTAATCTAAGCAATATATTTTAAAGGATCTGGTTCTTACAAGAATTAGACACCAATGGACAATTTTAAGAGTCTCTTCATTTTTAAAAAACTGCAGTTCTAATTCAAGTCTCACTACATGGAAAATAAAATATGTACAGCCAAATGATCACGAACACACATATCATAAAGTATGTTTCAAGAAAAAAATAAAATTAGAGAGCCTTCCCTAGCTTTAACATTCCAGTGAAAATGCACTCAGGCAGTTTTTGCAAGCCAAACACCACAGTAGAGAAACTGTAAGTGAAACTAACTTTTCATTGATAAAACAGTGCAGATAAAGAGCATAAATAGTAAAGAATAATCAGAATTGGTTCTATTCAAAATTCAACATGTTAGTAACATGGTTGAAGGATTTAACAAACTTATTTTTAAGTTAACAGCACTCAACTTTTCTGCAGCTAGTACGTTCTCCAGAGTAGAGGCATGTCATCCCTACCTGAGTCACCATCTACTCAGAAGAAAGCTTAGTGTTCTATAATACCTTTCACAACTTAATCACAAAGAGTTTCAACACGAAGAATCAGGAACATTGAAAATTTGAGTTCTTACACTTTATACCAGTCTATACTGATGTCCAGGCATATCATGGGACAGTGTTGATGCTTCACTTCACTTTTCTACTTAGAAAGCACTTTGAAGTACTAAAGAAAAGGTGAGAAGTAAAACGAAAACTGTCAGGTTCAGTTTCGCCTAAAATTCAGTTTTTGTACAAAGGTTGTTGGTGGGTTTGGATTTTTTTTAATTTAAGTTAAATCAAAATGCTGCCACAATTTTCAGAAATTCCAAATGCGAGTAACCCCGAACCATTACCATGCAGTGCTTCCACATGAATACTGAATAACTGGTTTAGAATACAGAGTAAGGTTAACTGTGAACAAGAGCAATAATTAGTGAGTCTGTTTTCACTGCCCAAGCCAAGGAGCATAATAGCAAAGAGGAAACCAAGTTTCAATCGAGCAACTTAAAGGTTTCTTGGAGGTTGTGCTTTGTTGGATTCTTTTAGAAAGAACACTTTAACCTGCCAATGTCCCTTTGATAATTCATCCAGTTTCCCAACAACTGCTAAGAGCCAAGACCATATGAAACAAAGTTTCTTATTTAGATGAGTTTAAAGGAAGGTTAAAGGACCTGTTGAAAAACAGTATCATTCACAGAGTCTGGTAGTTGAATAACAAACTCTTGCCATTTGTACAAGGAAAACAGAAATTAAAAGTCCTAGGTGAAGCCCCAAAAGACATAACAGTTTAATCAACATTAAATTGTTAATGTGGAACAGAGCAACACCTCCTCCAACACCACCTAAAGGCACCTACTCCAAACCAAATTCACCCCTGACCTCTGCATCTCAGCTAAGACCTGAGTCTGCACTGCAGCCTTGACACACACGTGCTTACTATACTTTGTGGACAGACCCTCACAGGGCTTCCTTGAGACTAAGATCAAAGGTTTTCCAGGTGTTCAGAAAGAGAGAGCAACCGCAATCCAAACTACCCACCCAGCTCACTTGCCTCTGGGAGGTCTCTAGTAAGGTGAGGGAAGAGGTGTGGAGAGCAGATAAGCAGAGAGGACACAGCTGGAGCAGGAACCCTTTAACAGGCAACAGGCGGTAAAAGTAACACCGAGTCCCTAGCGATGACCCTCTCACTCACCATCGCCTGCCCAGTCTCGCGGGGGCCGCACATGCCTCCAATCCCTACGGGGACAGTCAGCGCCCCTCCAGCGGGCCCCACAAGGGACGCAGGTAAGTGCCCCCCGCCGCCCCACGCTCAGGGAAGGGCAGGAACGACCCAGGATTGGAGGGGAGGGGTCCACAGGAAGCAAAACAACCCGGTCAGGGCGGCCCCTACCAGGAGCGGGAAGCAAACAAGGCCACCCCGGCCCGCCCAGGCGCAAAGCCGGGAGAGGAGCGGGCAGCGGCCCCAAGCCTAGGGGGAGGCCAGCCGCGAAGGCTCCGGGGAAGAAGACGCCCCGCTCCCCTGCGCAAGGCGCGGGAGAAGAACACTCAGCGGGCCCGGCCGTTGGGGAACAGCGCCGCAGAAGGGGGTAACCGCCGGCGCCACTGAGCCCAGGCCGGAGCCCCCGGACCGCCCTACCTCCGCGAGCGCGTCTCCCCGTCGCGGGTCCCAGGCTGCCTCCGCTCAGGCGGGAAAGCTAGCGCTCGCCACCATCACCGATACTTCAAGATGGCGGACATATCAGTCCCTTCGATCCCTCCTCCGCTCCCCCTCCGCGCGTGACAATCACACCGTTCTGACACGCCCATGTCCACACTGAGTACACTTCATTGGACAACGGCATAAACCGCGCCTCCTATTGGCTTTTCACTGACCGCCAATCACACAGGAACTACAGCGCCAGTGGGATATATGGGAATTAAGGGGGGAGGGGGGCTGAACGAAAGCCTGTAGTCCAATCAGCGCCCTCGGGTAGGCCCGTATGGATTCCCTCCTTCACGCCTTAGCAACAGACAAACGTCACAGTGACAGGCGTGTTTTCTGACCAATCAGAGACATGACTATCGTTTAAAAATAAACTGGGTTAGCCCAATCAGCTGGGGGGAAAGCACGGGCCGGTGTGTGACCAATGGGGATAAGCAGAGGGCGGGGTGGAAGCCCAGCGCCACAAACACAAACAAGCCTCGCCCATCAGGTCTCCCTATTGGCCCATGGAAAAAATCACGCCCTCAACAGAGAAGTAAGGCTGCGAAACTGCCTAACAACAACTTGCCGCTCATACAACGGGGAGAGAGAAGAGCTGGTCACGTGATATGGGAGAGGGGATTTGTAGGTGACTGAGGGCTCGCTTTTTTTCTTTTCAGATAGGGGAATTAGCTCAAATGGTAGAGCGCTCGCTTAGCATGCGAGAGGTAGCGGGATCGATGCCCGCATTCTCCACAGGATGAAATGTTTTTAACTTGGGGGGTTGCAATAAATTCCTGGCTTTATGACCGACCAAAAAAAAAAAAACCCCAACAAAAACCCACCATGGTTTAAATGATCTGCTTACAACTATACGAATAGGACTAGTTAAATGTAGTTGTTTCCCCTCTAATTTTAAGTTTATTAGGCCGTTACAAAGTCTCACAAAAACAACTCTGAAATGCACATAGCCATTGAATTCTGCAAATTAACAAAACTGCACGTACACATTTTGCCCCAAGGAAAAAAACTCACCGGTGGCTAGTGAACATAATTTTCACATATCGTTGGCATTCTATTGAAACACCAGACCTTGTGTTCAATGGGATCTGCAAAAATGTTAACTTTCATAACTGCACTGTTGCACTCCAGCTAAAATAAATAGATCCCGCTACCATACACACACGCAGGTAGGCACCCGTCCGATGCCACCTCCACCCCCTCCTCCAGGTTGCACCTGCAAATCTCACAAATTTAGCTAGATCAGGTAATCACAGCACTCATGGCTTTTATCACAAGTTTCACAATATTTGGTATTTTAGCCACAGCTCCTGGAGTCATAGGATTACGTAGGACTCTTAGATTTCTTTTCTTTTTTTTTTTTTTTCTTTTAAAAAGATGCTAATCATCAGAGTTGCAGAGAAAACTTTGAAAAAATGAAATGTTTAAGGCTCAAAAAACTAGCAGACAAATAAAAGAAGTAAAATAATATTTTTAAGGTCATGATTTTGGAGTGCCTGATTCATGATTTTAAACCCTTGATGCAGCAATGCTACATTATCTATACTGTACAAAGAAAGCTGCCTTACTGTAAGTGTTTATTTTGTGAATGCTGTTATTGTGAAGCTCAGATTTGCAACTTTGGGACACAAAAATTAATTTTGTTCTATCAGTTAATCTAGCAGTATGAAACATTTAAAATACACATTTGTAAAAAATATATTTGATTAGCATACTACTTTATGATACCATGATTTTTATTTTTGGAGGCTCATAATGGGATGTGTTTAGGATCCAGCATGTATTACCATCATTGTTTAAACCATGATATATTATAAGAACAAAAGGCCAGGGACGACAAGTTTACTTCATATTTTAAGAAACTTAAAAAATATAAAATTAACATTTTAAAACCCAGGGGTTTGACAGAAAGTAAACAGCACTAATTGCTGAACTGCATCGTAGAAGGTTTGAAAGTCCTGATCTTGAAAACCATCATATACCCACTTAATTTGACATAGTAGTCAAAGGGTGTAAAGCTCGGCATGTGCTTAAATACCTTACTGTGATGATTTGGAGAATCTGTCAATATACTGTGAGAGTTACTGTGATGGCTAAAGGGAGGGATGAGACACATCCTTTGGGCCATGGACACACTACAGACTTGTCCCGCAATAAGTTGTTGCGGGACAAGCAAAGTTTTATAACTGTAACACTTTCCCCAGTCCACACAGCACTCCTAACAAAAAGGAGCCTTCACACGCTCCTTTGAATTTTCGTTAGAAGGAGCAGTGCATGGTGGGCACATAGCCCACTATGCACTGCAGGAGCCAGCCTTTGGGCTGGCAGCAGGGCTCAAGCCGCTGGGAGCTCACGCTTCCCAGCAGCAGCTGAGCCCCGGCTATGGCTCCTCCGTGGCAGTGGGGCTCAAGGTGCCAGGAGTGTCAGCATGCCATGGGGGTTCCCTCTAGCTGCTGGGGACCGGCAACCCCAGGCAGCTTCTTTAAAGCTGCCGCTGGGTTTGGCAGCTCCTGAACCGCAGCCGCTCAGGACCCCGGGCGGCTTCTTTAAAGCTGCCACCCAGGCTTGGCGCTCCTGCTCGGGAGCTGTCAGCCCAGGCAGCAGGGTTCAAGCCACAGGCGGCAGTGAAGCCCCAGCCCTGGGGAAGATCTGCGGCAGTGGGGCTTCCCCAGGGCCAGGGCTCCGAAGCCAGCGTTGGCTTGAACCCCGCTCCTGCGGGGCTTCCCCAGGCTGGGACTATGCTGCTGCGGAGAAGCCAGTGCTCTCAACCAGTGGCTCTCAAGCGAGAGCACCCAAGACCAGGCAGCTTGGCTGAAGCTGCCCATGCTTGAGGCTCCTGAGTGAGAGCCCCCAAGCACAGGTGTCTTGAGCCCCGCTGGCTGCCACCCCTGCTTGGGTGCTCCTGCTCGGGGGCCGCCAGCCCAGGTGGCCAGTCCCCGGGAGTATATTACTCTGCCTGTGATCTCTTTTATTATTTAAGTAAAACGCAATGGTGGTTTTAGAATTCTGTGCAAACTGTGTGCATAGGCATCGACTTCTGTATTTGGCCAACGGGGCCAGATGGAGGGTGCGGTGCAAATTTCACACCTGCTCAAGGCTTGCAGGGGGCGGGGGCATGCTTCCTCTGCCTCCCCCCACCCAAACTACACTCATGCTTGTGTATGCATGTTTGCCTTCCTACCATGTGCCCCTTAAGAGATTAACTATAAACCTCAAGTGCCTCAACAGCTAGAATACTGAGGGAGGATGTGCTTAAGCTACAGTAGAGGCCGAGAGGTCAGAACTGATCATAGGCAGTTGAACCACAGGATTTCAGCTCTCAGAAGGGGATGCAAGCAGAGGATCGGTACCCAAGAATGAGCCTAGAGATTCCACTGGAAGCAGTGCTTGGGTCTGCTCAGACACAAAAGGCTTAAATCCTATGGGACCCAGTGAGGGATGGCCCCAAACACAGCAGCGTAGTAAGTGATGAGCCAGGGAGAGCTCTATTAGCGCTGTGTGTATGACTCTTACTGACTCGGGGCCTTGCTACAATGGATGAGAAACGAGAATTGATGGGAAAAGGAAATATCAACAAGTAGCTGAGTCTTAATTTCAGCGACTGACTATAAAGTGTCTCTGCTTCTGTGTTCCTCTCTGTGCAAGCTGCTTTTTGAAGCCCCCGAATTGGCAAGTATATCCCAGTGGCTCTTGTCAGCTGTAGGGGCAGAGATAGCTGCTGTGCACTTCAGTCTGGCCATGGAGATCAGTAGCAGAGTGGTAGCATTCATGACACTGTACTAAAGGGCAGAGGTAAGTGCACATGATGTTCAGAGGGACTTCTTAGGACAAAGTTCAAGGGTGGTAAAATCAGGCAGCTCTTAGTTGGTTTGTGTAGAGTAGATGAAATTTTCAAGTATAGACCAGGCATAGCCAGCTGGTGTCCACTGAGCCTGCCCTATATGCAAAATTTACAGTAGTGAGGATATGGTCTAAGGCTCTCTCCTACTGGTACGCATGTCCTGTATTTCCACAATTCTCCATATCATCTGGGTATCTTAACTCTGTATTTCTTGGTTATCAGAGGCTTATGTGTTGAGGGAATTGATGATCTGAGAAGTTTCTAACAAGAATGTTGATTTGAGGTTGTGATAGGCACATAAAAATGGTACATAGTCTTCCTGGGGAGGAGTTAGGTAGGATGATGTTCCCAGTTCTTATTGCCATCCGTCTAGGGCCAGAGTTAAAAATCCAAGGCCATGTTGCACAGGATGAGTCACCTTATGTTTTGGTTTTCTAAAGTTTCCACACACTTGAGTTTGGCAATATTATTTAGATCTGTACAGAGGGAGCATTTAAAATGCCTTATTTTGATTCACTCCAGTTCTCACCCACATGTGTGGATGTAATTTCCACACTCTACTTGAGTAGCACTGTGGCATTACACCCACTTTGTATGGATGTAAATAATAACACAGTGTGCATGTCGATGGAGAATCAGACCCCCTTTTTAGAACCTGAGGCTGTATCACCTCTGTCTTCCCTCCTTTCAGGCATGTCTCTCTAGCAAAGCTAACAGCAGCAGCAAGTTTATGAGTTCACTGTGTGAAATGCTCTTCCTTCTCATGTCACAGCACTTAATTTTCCTCAGTGAACCTGTGCCTCCAGGGTTCTGATGTGCATTAATATTGCCACAGCTGTATCTGTGTAAGAGCACTTCTGCAGCCGCGTTATGTTGATGGGAGAGAACTCGCCCACCAACATAGCGCAATACACACAAGCACTTATGCCAGCAAAATGTATGTCGCTCAGGGGTGTTTGTTTTTTTAGTGGAGGATGTAAATAATGAGGGGAAAAACAGTAATGGACTCAAGCTGCATGTTCTGGGGGTATCCATAGCTGGGATTGTTGCCATTTCAGTGGATTGTTGTACAGACAACGGTAAGAAGGAAGACTGTGCACATGACTTCTCTGCCACTCAGCTCCTGAGAGTAGGGGTTGAATTCTGATTCAGCATGGTATCAACTCTGCACTTCAGAAACAAACAATTTTACTCACTTTAAAGTTCCTGACTTTAGTGCTGATGCAGACAGGGCTACAGGCTCCATGGTACTTTTGGCTCCTCGGGGTTTTACCACTTTAAACCCAAGAGGGAAATTTGTAAAAGAAAAAGTAGTCATCATGATTTCAAGAACTGCAAATTGGCTAACATGTCCTGACCTGTGTGCTTATGGCAGCTACTCGCACAGTAGGAATTCTTGCCAGCAAATCAGGTGCTTGATTTCGTAATGTCTATTGCATAAAAGGCTGGTTACACAGTAACTTTGCTCTAGGCTCCCAAGAATCCGTGGCTCAGTATATATTGCCTTAATATCAATATGGTGTGTTGTGTTTTGTCTAGTTATTATTTGGCTCAACCAGGTTTTAATAAGAGCATGGATTTACCATAACAGGAGCCATACAAGGTTATTTTTATTATTTAGATCTGTTGCTTAATTCCTTTCTCTTCCTCCTGCACCCCCATGTTCAGCACAGCTCTTTGCAGCTCAACCCCTCTGGAAGCAAGGGGAGTTCTTCCTTTGAGGGCTCCGCATTTTGATTCTCTCCAGGCCAGCTCTTACCAATGTGTGTGGCTGTAATTTCCACACTCTACTTGAGTAGCACTGATAAGCAGAGGCGGCCTTTGGCTCTTGGGGGCCCTAGGCAAAGGCACATTGCGGGGCCCCCTACAGGCCCACGGAGGCCCCCAGTCACCAGCCCCAGCTCCCCGCCGCCATTCCCGGCCCTGCCCCTCCCGCAGCCCCAGCTGACTGCCAGCCCCAGCTCCTCTTCCCCCCACCAACCCCGGATACAGGGGCCAGTTCCTCTGCCTGCTGCCAACCGAGGCAGACATGGTTTTTGGGACAGGCAAGGGGGCCCCTTACAGCTTGGGGCCCTAGGGGTGCGCCTGCTTCGCCTACCCCAAAAGCCTCCTCTGCTGCTAAGTGGTGTTGAAGAATGGAAGTCTGTCTTTGGTCAAAGGAGCTAGTGCTGCAAGCTCACACTAATGGGTATCCTTCTCATGGAGACATTTCCCACCACTATAGTGAAAGACAACAATTTTTTGCTTCTAACGTAATTGCCTGGAACTGCCAAATTGTGACATAGTTATCCGAAGAGCTTCAGGAAGAACTCTCCATTGATGAGAGTCACAGTGTTACCCTAGGAAACTTAGGGGAAACCATAGTTCAGTTCTCTCCACTACCACAGACTTTGTGTCTAACGTTGGAAAAAATAACCAAGATCTGGATCCAAAAGAGACTTCGGATGGAGGAGGAGGAAGGGGTGCTATTACTTACCTTCAGGGCCGGCCCGACCATACATGTGAACTAGGTGGTCGCCTAGGGCGCCAGGCTTTTAAGGGCACCAAATTAGATGGAAGTGAGGTTTTTCCCCTCTATTTAAAAAAAAATTAATATATTATCATTTTTCTCTATATTGAATGAAGTGGGGAGGGGTGACAAACTCACAGTTCATCTAGGGCACCAAAAACTCTTGGGCCGGCCCTGCTCACCTCATGTTTAAGCCCACTGGTTACAGCACTGGGATGTGGGAGCTCTGGATTCAATTTCCCCCTCTGTCTGCTGGGAAAAAAAATATTGACTAAGGGTCTCTCCCATCTCTCAGTGGAGTGCTCTAAGCACTGTTCGTGGGATATTTCTAGCATTTCTCTCCTAATGGAGCTGTTCCACTTTGAACAAATAATTAAATAATTATTGGAGCACTGAGACTGGATCCTGGGTCTCCTGCCTCTCTCTGAGTATTGTATTTATCTGAAGGGGCCCACCTTCTGCAGGAGAGAAAGGGTGGGAGATTAGAGGGAGGAAGCAGAGGCAGAAATGTAGGCAATTAGGGAATTTTTACAGGGAAAATTTAGGTGCTGAGTGAGATCAGGTGTTTATAGAGTTAGGTGGCAGCTGAACTGGAGTTTTGCAGATTGCAGTAGAAAGGAAACCTGGGATTTAGTGTCACTTTGTGAATCTGGGCCTTAATTTCACTGTCTCTCGGTTCACTATCTATAAAATGGTCATGATGATATCACTTCCCTACCTCACAGTGGTGTTGTGAGGGTAAAGAGAGTAAAGACTGGGCAGTGCTCAGATTCTATCATGAAGGGGCTGTGTAAATCCGAGATAGAAGGAGATTCTCCTCACAGGCCTTGTCTACAGAAGAAATCTGTAGTGATTTGGAAACTGATTTTGTTCAGGTGGTGAAAGTGTTCCGCTTACTCTAGCTTTTTTGTTGAAAAGTGTGCTGCCTTATAGCAATTTAGACTTAATGTAACTCCATTGGCTTTAACAGAGGTCTGGTCCACATAGAAAGTAATTTAAAGTTGCACGAGTTTAACTAAAGATTTTAAGTCACTTTAGTTAAACTGGCACAACTTTGTGAATGTGGTCACTGGGCAGTGTAGGTTACAAGTCCCCTTTTATGCCCTTTTATCAACAGAGGATACAAACTGTTGTGATCTTTTAGCACAAGCCATAGCAGTTGGTGATCGTTAGCTCTGAATGTCCCTGGTTCAATCCCTAATGGGTGGCCATCACAACAGGATACTCATATGGGTTAAAACCAGCCTCTATCTATTTAAATTCAGGTTTAAGCCAATATTAGTGTCCGTGTAAGGGTTTTAATTAATTAATTAAATTTCTTTTAAACTGATTTAAATTGAACTTTGTATGTGTAGACAAAATCAGAGTTACTCTTGGTAAACACAGATATAAAAGGAAGCAGCCTCTAAGAGTTCTTATTAAAGAACTCTTCAAACAGTTCACCAACTGAGCTGAATTTGCTCTAAATTAGCTGTTAAAACAAGCTGTACAGCAAGGTCAGCTGGAGACACAGCACCTCCCATTTAACCTCAGTCCCCTTCAAAAAGCTTTGTCCTGTAACTGCTGGGGGGAGGGGAGAAGACCTTTAAAGAATGTTAATGATTTAATATTTAAACCAAAGTCTTATTTAAAATGTGCAAACTAAGCTGCTTTGCAAGGAATAGGAGGAGAGCTTCTAAACAATGATTTTATAGTTACATTTCTGGGGGAAAGAAGGCTGCTTAGCTTCACTAAACCTACAAGTTAATCCATTTAGTTGTAACAAAATGTTCAAATTCAGTTCTCTAATCTTGTTTCTAACGCTGATCCTATTATCACATCTAAGACAAAGGGGCTTGGTGCTCTTGGCTTGGATAGGACCTGCACACAGGCACTCCAATCAACAAGGAGCACATCAACCAGAGGAAACTTTCACACCAATTCAGTCCATTATTTCCTGGATTTCAGATGCATTCTTATAATGGTGGTTAATTATCGACACAGCTTGTGTCCTAACATGTGCTCCCTTTCCTGTTCCTCCATCATGCAGGAGTCCAACTTAAGACAGAGCAGCTGAGGTAATGAGGAAAGGAAGTGTGAATTTTTAGGTGATGCAAGATAGGTCATTGGAAGCAAATTTGTAGGGAATCAAGGTAAGGCTGGAAAGGGATGGGGAAAAATTACAGGGATCGATTTAGCAGCTTAGGGGGGTGCTAGTTGGACAAGGCTAAAGCTTGCAAAAAGGTGGTTCAGAATTTACTTTCTCTCTCTGGAGGTTTTTTGCAAATGAGGGCTGGAAATGCTGCGGGGCCAGCAGATGATGGCGGTTGGGTTTTATTGTACTGAGTGGTGCCAGATAAGGCAGTGAGGAGTAAAAACCTGATTTACTAATCCTGGGGATCCAGGGACTATGAAAGAAGTAATAAAAGGCAGGTTCTAGAGCAAGGATGTGAAATATGCAGCCTGCAGGCCAGATATAGCCCACGAACCTGTTCCATCCGGCTCATGACTGCGCTCAGCAAGACCACACTCTCTCCCTAACAGAGAGAATGTGGTATTGCAGAGTTCAGTCTCTCATACTGTGCTCTGTGATGCTGTGAGAGTGTCATGACATTGTGAAGCTCTGGGTATGCGAGATTACGCTCTGTGATACTGCAAGACCACACTCTCTCTCTGTTAGGGAGAGAATATGGTATCACAGATTGCAGTCTTGCATACACAGCCCTCCGCGATGCTGCAAAAGCGTAGGCCGTAGTATTTCGATTTATGGTATGTGTGGCCCACTTGAAGTACATTTAAGTCAAATCTGGCCTGCCATAGCAAATGAGCTTGACACCCCTGCTCTACAGGATGGGAGAAGTAGGAAGAAGCAGGAGCTGAAGTCTGGTGCAAGTCTTCTGTCTCCATAAGCTTTGAAGTCCATTCTGATCCTGCATTACAGTAGGGAGAGGTTGCTGTTGAAAGGGAAATGAGTGGTTAGGGACAGTCACAAGCAGAACAGGTGCACTCCTGACCCAATTGCAGTGGCAGACTCCTCCAGCACCATCATAGGACACCCAGCTACATATTGCCTTCAGTTGCCGAAGTGCCTTGTTACAGGAAAGGCCTGGTTAGTGTTATTGTTGCATAGCTTCTAAGGCAAGGCATTCAGAGAGTATGAGGCTAGGAAGGAGCAAAGCCTGCTTGAGAAGTAGGATATAGGAGTGCAGTGTGAAGGTATGTGAAGTGGCAGATCTGGAGAGAGGAGATCCTGTGGGTGGCGCCATTAGGAAAAGGTGGAGCAGGGCCATCTCGATCTCAGGGTAGAATAGTGCCCCATGAGTCAAGAGCCTGGGTCTGGTACCTGTGTTAGAAGCAGTACATGTGGGAAGCCTGTGATGCCCTAGCAAGAGAGAGCACAGTGGATTCTGCTCTGATGGAAAAAGGACAGGTAACCTGTGGAGCGCAAGAGACTACTGAACCCTGTAATGGGGACTGTGCTCAGCCCTGGGGAGAATGAAAACCCTGGCATTGAGGGCTGAAGAACTTATTTCAGGAAGCCTATTTGTTTGGACTTTTGTATTTTTATTGTTTTCTTGCCCAGAAGACTCTGAATTGGCTGGAGAACCAAAAGCATCTGATCACCTTGCCAGGCTGTGGAGGACCATAATGGGTCAGGAAACGGGCCATCATCTGGAACTGTTCAGGGGAGGTCTGCTACACCTCTGCAAGTCTTAGAGCCTGAGCTGAGATAACATGTCTATCCTGCAATAAAACAGTCATGGCTGGCCCGTCAGCTGACTCAGACTCATTGTGTGTCTATAAGATGGCAGCCGAGATGTCTGGGCCTAGACATATTGTTTACATTTCTGTGTTACCATCTTGTAGCCTGAGTCCTGTGAGCCCAACCCAGCTGACACAGGTCAGCCATGTGTGTTTTATGGCAGTGTAGCTCATCTCAATTTCTGAGTAAGTCTTACTTGTAGGGGTTATTCCCCTGCCATAGCAGCTCACAAGTGTGAAAAAGATGTTGGTCCTGTTATCATACCTATAGTTTAGTATACCTTTAAATAGCATGTGAACCCTCTAGTGGTGCTTACTGTGTTCTTTTGTTTCAGAAACCACCAGAAACCAGTCAAGGCAGCAGTATATATGTAAGTAGGCCTTACTTGTGTGTATTTAGTAAAAACGATTATCCGGGAGCCAATTGTGGCCTTGTGACAGTTTCTTTTTGTCATCTTTGTGTAAGGTGCAAAAGATGCAGTAATTCCCCTTTTCAGAGTGACACTCTAATTGTCATTGAGTGATTCACCCAGACACCCAGCATGTGGCCAGTTGAGAATTGCTTGTCCCTTATTGGTGTTTAAAACAGGAACAGGATTTGGCCCGTATCCTAATAGAACAATTACTTAAAAAATAAAATAGAATAAAAAGTCTAGCAGATCCCCAACATATTTCCCTGTTAAAGATGTTCTTACTTGATTCCATCATAAAATACCACTGAGGCCTTGTACACATGAGCATTTTATTGCGCATTAAAACTCATTACCGCGCGATAGCAACAACAGCGTACACACGTGCAACAGGGCTGTTGCGCGTTAACTGCCTTGTTGTAGCGCAATACAAAAACCACCTCGACGAGGGTGGTAACAGCTAACGCGGAACAGCTGTTGCGCTTTTGCGCTCGTGTGTACGCTTACCGCGCATTGACTGGCCTCCGGAAGTGTCCCAGCATTCCAAAGTTGTCCTCTCTGGTCTTCCCCCCACCCGCTCTGTGGCCGTGACGAAACTGTCCCCGCCCTGCCCCAAACTTATTCCCGGGATTTTCAAATTTCTCGTCTGTTTCACTTCCTGCTCTCTTCCTCGTGGAGTGTGTTTGGGCTCCGATCATCAGTAGCAATGGCGGCCCGCCGTGAAAGACGCGCATCCCTTTGGAGCACGGCAGAGGTGCTGGACCTGATCAGCATCTGGGGAGAGTCCGCTGTGCAGGCGCAGCTACGCGGCAGCAGGAGGAATTATGACACATTTGGCATAATTTCTCGGGCCATGTCAGAGAGAGGGCATGATAGAGACACAGTGCAGTGCAGATCAAAGGTGAAGAAACTCAGAATAACCTATCACCGAGCAAAGGAGGCAAACCGCCGTTCCGGATCAGCGCCTGCTATATGCAGGTACTACAAGGAAATAGAAGCCATCCTCAGTGGGGACCCCACAACCACTGCCAAGAGTCCCATGGACACTTCAGCCCCCCCTCATCCGGTGATTGCCAGAGCCGAGCAGGATGAGGACGTTGTTGAGGAGGAGGAGGAGGACATGGAGGATGACGTGGAGGAAAGCGCAACCACGTGTAGCCAGGAGCTCTTCAGCAGCCCTGCTGTGACGTCCACCCAAGGCTTGAACTGCAGCGTGTTCTCTGATGCGGCAGAGGGGGGTTCAGGTAAGTTTCTCCTTCGTTCAGCTCTGGCTCCTGCTAAAATATAATTGTCAGGGGTGGGGGTGCTTGCGGGTCCCCGCTGTGCACGCTATTTACTCTGCATTCATTAGAAGGGCATCAATACAAGCAGTGATTGTAAAATAATCATCTGCATTTAGGTCAGTAAAGGTTTCCTCGATGTACCTCCAGAGCCTACTACTCATGTTAGATGGGAGAGCGTTTGTGTCTACGCTCCCAAAGACGGATACTCTGCCCTCCAGCTGCAAAGCACAGCCCTGGGAACCATGGCAGCACACAGTGCAGCAGCATACGGTCCTGGCTTGCTACCGGCGGCATGTAGGAGATGTATTCTAGATGGCAGGGGCACTCTGAGGAGAAAGATATCTGGTTCCATCTGTGTGCCCTCTGCAGATTCTTAGCCCCCGGTAAGCTGTCTATTAGAACGTACCTTGTCTGCTTCAGCGAAGCGTAGTGTGTTGACCGCCCTGTACCTTCCAGTGGAATGTGCAACTGGAAGGTTACATTGGTTATCTATGCTATGTGTTAACAATGTCTTTATTGTTATTTTTGTATTAGAATTGAGCTTCACAAGGCCGGTGTCTACCCCAGCTGACTGAATGAGAAACATTCGGCGGCGTGCTCGAAGAAACAGGGAGGATATGTTTCACGAGCTGCTGAAAGCAACACAGGAATCCTCAAGGGAGAATAGAGCCTGGAGAGAGGAATCCCAGCAGAGGAGGCAGAAACACAGGGACGAACTGATAAGCGTCATGAAGGAGCAAACAGAACTGCTCAAGAGCATGATTGCTTTGCAGTCCCAGGCGATAAATGTCCGGGCTCCACTCCAGACAGTTCAGCCGTGTCTGCCTCCCACTCACCGCAGTCCCTCAAAGCATTTCTTTGAAGGCCACCCTTCCCCCCGGTACAGGACAACAT
>ML685890.1:1647610-1669638 GCA_007922175.1 Pelusios castaneus
AAAGGTTGCTTTCCGCATTCGAAAGTTCTGTACCCACTGCTCGTCATCCCACAGCTGCAAAACAATGCGATCCCACCACTCGGTGCTCGTCTCTCTCGACCAGAAACGGTGTTGCACCGTGTGCAGATGATCGGTGAAGGAGCTGAGCAACGCGGTGCTGTTGCTCTGCATGGCATCGATCAACCCCTGCTCCTCGGTGTCCTCGTCCGACTCGGAGCTCATTGCGTACTGAGCAACAAGCCGTGATGTATTCAGAATGTTGAAGGCGACAGTGGAGATCAGAGCAGGATCCATGCTGTCGCAGTTGTGATTGCTCGCAAGTGGTGCGGTGTGTCACTGCACTGTTGAAAATAGGTGCGAGTTGCTATTGGAAACGACAAAGACGCTAGGGGAACACAAAGCACCATGGGAAACTGACACTTTACCCATGGCGCTTTGCGTTCCTTTCCTTCATCCCATGATTCATAGCGCCAATTTAGGGAAAATGGAATGATGGGATAGGTGCCCAGAAGTCATTGCGCTCAACCGCGATAATGCATGTAATTTTGTTGCGTTGCAAGGAGCAACGTGTGTACGCGTTGTCTCGCAATAAAGGTCACGTGAGTTTTATAGCGCGATTGCCATGTTGCGCTTTAATCTGATCATGTGTACATAGCCTGAGAAACCCCCAGCAGATCCTTCTAAACAGTTTTAGTGGTGATTTCTTTCTTAGGCATATTATACAAAGGGTAATTTGCCGGTTCAAAATAATCATGCTTTTGACCTGGAGTCTGGAAAACTAACATTTTCACTGCTCAGTCAAGACACTATCTGTTATAGTAAAAATCATCAGATATCATGGTGATTTAATGACTTCCTAGAAACCTAGACAAATTACTAACAAAACAAAACCAGATGACCAAAGCCCTCTGGTTGCCTAATCACACTTTAACAAGAAAACATTATATAGCTTAACTGAAAATAGCATACCTAAACAGACTGCAGAACCAAAGCCATGCATTGATTTTTAAATTATTTGCTCAGATATTACAATAATGAGCATGCTAGAAATGGCCTTAATTAAAACCCCCTGAATACACACTTTCCATTCTTCTCTAGTCTGCACAGTCCTGAAATCCCATTTAGGCTGTGGCACTTTGCATTGTGTAGCAGCGCACTGGACCCCTAAACTAGGCACCCTTCATTTGCTGATGGGTCTGAGGATACTGATGTTTGCTTTTCTGAACTGTCCTATTGGTTTGTAAGAGATGGCGCAGCAGCAGCACACGCATCATCATCTGCCATCA
Source organism: Pelusios castaneus (assembly GCA_007922175.1). NCBI lineage: Eukaryota > Metazoa > Chordata > Testudines > Pelomedusidae > Pelusios > Pelusios castaneus. Next base: position 1,648,897 of record ML685890.1, read on the forward strand.
TTCCTCCCAACTGGAGTGACTCTAAGGATGAGATGCCAATGAGAACTTTCCAAATGATCCAGTCGTTAAGCTATTACTTAGGGCAGTGATCTTCAACCGTTTTTGGAGCAGCGCCCAGTTTTTCAATATTTTCACATTTGCAATAAGTTTACCGCCCACCTACATAAATTGTTACTTTTTATAAATTACCACTGTTGTTAAATTAATTGTTTGTGGCACCCACCAAAAATCTCAAAATGCCCACTAGTGGGAGGTATCGCCCATGTTGAAGACCACTGACAGGGTTTTCAAACCAGATGGCTGAACCGGAATAGCAGGAATGGAGCTACAAAGAAATCCAGCTGAGTTTGTGAGAAAATGCACAACCCCATTGCATCAAAGGCTACATCTCCTCTTGGAACTGACATGTGATGCCTGGCTTGTGCTCAAGCCTCCAGCTTTTCCATGATGATTTCTATGATGCAGTTATGAATTGCCAGTACAAACATCTGTGTGTGACACCCTGAAACGTGGGGGCAGAATGAACCTGAGTTTAGCATACGAATAAATAACACCAGGAATATTAGTGAAAGCATTATTTGTTTGTGTATTTAATTTAGTTAATAAACCACAATTTTAACTTATCTGCAGCTGCCGGAGAATTTAGTGACAGTCCTCAACTTAAATGATAATTTTTAATAGCTAAAATTAAAAAAGTGAAGAGAAAAAGAAACTGGAAAACTTGCCTTATTGCTGTTGCTTCTCACGAAAGAGGTGGTTTCCAACAGTAAGTATCATGGGCCCATTAGCTCCCTGGGCAGATGACCTGAAAATCAAGTCTGGTTCATACCTTTGGGTAACTATAGCATAGGAAGCTATAGAAATGCTGGTAGGTCATCATGCCAATAGTTGCCTAAGGGCATGTTATGAAGTAGTGGTTGAAATTTATTTCCATTGAAAGCTTTTGATGTTGCTGCTCTGGCCTCCACTTTTCCCCTTAAAATCCACTCAAAAAAGATTTATTTGCCTTAGAATTGAGGTCTGTAACCAAGATAGAATTTTCTATCAGATTTAAATTAAACATTAAAAATGTAGTAGTTTGGGGTTTTGTTTGTTGGTGGTAGCTACCGTGTAACAAAAGAATAAAGAGGAGGGTTTGTTGGGGGTGTTTAAAGGCCAAAAGGAACTAATAACTTCATGCATTCATCTAGACTGAATATACAGCACAAGACTAAAGATAATCTGATTAATCATTTTTTACAAAAAAACTAATACATTCAGTAGGAGCTTTAGAACTGCATATATATTCTGATGAGATCAGAGAAAATGGTCTATAAGGAAGTGAATCTTCATTCCTTGTTTTCTGCAGTGACCCAACTTCCATGGGAGGAAACAGAGACGATAAAAATGACTCAGCAAAAGTTGCACTACAGGACAAAGGCAAAGCTCGACAATTTTCCAATTATTTTTTAAAATTTCATAAACTTATCTGCACATGCACATTCTTCTTCGTTTAGCATTTGCAGTGCTTATCAAGTCATCTGACAACAGGTTCATCAGCTGAATGAAGGGTTCTAAGGCCACCGTTAAGTCCAGTTTGCTGACACTCATGGACAACATGTGCCAGTGACTGTTGGAAACCACACTGATAAAGAGGATCGCTGAGTAGCTCTCATGTGTAAAGGTGAGTTGTGTACAGTCCTTGGCCAGTTCAGAATCTGTTCAGCAGAGTTCATATATGACATAGCAGGTCAAATCCCAGTGGTCGTATTAGCAACAAGTAAGGTACCATTCCAAAGATCTGTAGCCAGACAGTCATCATGCCGTTAGGATTGCTGCTGACAGATTCTGATCTGACCACAATGGACACCTCGATAGAAGTTGTATTCTGGGGTGACTGAAAATGGCCTTGTACGGTGGGAGACCTGGACTGGCCCATAGCTTTTCCACCAGCTCTGGCTGTAGCCTCTCTGCAACAAATGTGTGGAGGGACGATGTTGCTCAGAATTCATCATCACGGAATAAGAGTGTTCAGGGTGCTGATGATGATGCTCATAGTCTAGTTTAAATCTGCAATGACTAATTTAGTGTAAGGAAATGGGGGCACAGTATTCTGCTGAGGAATCGTACATCACCAGACCCTGTATGTGACGCATTTGTGTGCCTGCACCCAATGTCAAACTGGTTAATTTGCATATTAAATTATTCCTGGATCTTACTGTGGCAGCAGTCTTTTTAGATGGTCATGGGAAGTCAAAGAGTGGTCCCTATGTGATACCAAGGTAGATATCAATGTATTTCATTCATTTTCCATTTTGAAAGACGTCTAACTCACATATAGTGCTTCTGCTGCGGAGACGGAAGATACTTGAAACTGCCAGGGTCACACTTGGTTTAAGTTGCCAATTGCTACAGTAATCTGTCGTCTTGGTCAGGTCGACATTCAAGATGTTCTTCAATTCAGTGAAAGACCACCACTGCATACTGAGCAGATGTCACTTGCATAAATAAAACTTGAGTGACGGAGTCAGTGGCAAGTTGTTTGTGTACAGATAGAACAGGGTAGGTACTAGTGTGGAGCTGAGGGGTAAACCATTGGATTGTCTTCTCCATGTACTTGTTCCGTCTCCTGTGTGTATCTGAAAACTCCTGTCCCAAAGCAGAAATTCAACAATATTCACCACCCTGCTGGGAAAGCTATTGACAGTTTCACTAGAAGACCAGTATGCCATACTGTGTCATAGGCTGCTGTCAGGTCCAAGAAAACAGTTCCTGTCTCTGGGTTCTTTTGAAATCTGTTTTCTATATATGTTGCAAGGGTTAGACCTTGGTCACATGTACGTCAACCCTTCTGGAAGCCAGCTTGGTCAACACTGAGAATTGCCTCAAGTTCCGGAAATATACATTACAGAATAAGCTGCTCCAGGACTTCAAAGATGACAGATGGCAGAGAGAGGTTTTGATAGCTCACTGCATTGTGTGGAGCCTTTCTGGGTTTTAGAAGGACTATCACTTTTGATATTCTCCAGATATTTGGCAGGTTAACCTTGCTGACACCCCACATCAGGAATTTGGATAACCATCATGCACATTGGTCCATGGCCAATAAGAAATTTTAAAATCCAAGCTAGACAAATGTTGAAAGGTTCTTCATGTTTTATAGCACTGAGGACTCTATGCTGTAGCACTAACCGTGGGAGGAGCCCTGTAGATTTTAAATTAAATGGGTGTACAGCCTAGAATAGGGACTCTAGGATTGGGCTCTAAAGGAAATCACCAGCAAAGCTTTAAAGCACCTCCCCTCTAAAGAGCAACTGATAACTACAATGCTGATCAAGCCCAGGCTCAATACAGAACAGTCTGCATGTGGACATGGATAATACTAAACCCTTCCAAACTACACTTTCACGCTTTAATTTACAAAGTAAAAAGGCTGTTTTATAGGGCACCCATGAGATCTTTCCTATTGCAGTCAATCTAACAACTGAAACCTCTCAGTATCAAAATTTCATTGCACTTTCTTCTTCACTGCTTTACCATTCGAGAGTTTCTCGCTGCTTCAGTACCATGTAGGCCAGCCAAGCAAGCAGCTTTTGTGTCAGTCATAATCTGTTTTTCTTTGGTTTGGTGAACAGATGCTCCAACTGACCAAACACTATTGTACCAAAATTTCCCTTCCTCCCTCTCCAAAAAAATTTCTCATTGGGAGAAAACCAACATGAAGAATTTCAGTCAAAGGAGTAAATTTGCTGGAAAGTCATAAGCACTTGTAATTATTTATCTACTTATATGAGTCCCATCAAAATAGTGGCTGAATGTCTTGCAGTCACATCACAACTCTCCTATGAGGTAAGGCAGTACTTTTAACCTGATTTTTCAGATGGAGAATTGCAATACAGTGAGTTGCCCAGAGACCTACAGAGAATCCGTAGCTGACCCAGGAATTAAATACAGATCTTTTCAGTCCTAGTACAATGCTGTAACCATAGAATCTCCCTTTCTTTTAGAAATAAGAGCCATTTCCACTCATTTAAAACAAACACATGCTCATACCTTATACCTAAAGAGCATTTATTTTGTACTAGATATTCCAATTTAATGCTGTGTATGGATTCACTTGGAACAAATATATGCCAGAATGTTGCATCAGCCCCTTGTGCTCAATATCCTAGAGCTAGAACAGTTTTATCCTCGTCATATTTGCCTTTGTTGGTGCTTCTATGCAGTGTCAATCTCCAAATCCCACCAGGCAGAAATAGGTGACCTAGATTTTAGCTGGGGACATCTGGTAGCTCTAACCCATCCCTCCCCCAACTCTTTAACCCTATCTTTTCTACCCTAACCCCCATTCCATCTTAAAACTCTCTCAGTCCCCAGCGAGAGCTGGTTTATAGCTTATGATGCCCCCATGATGTTCTTTGTTGACTAGAGTGACAGGTTAAGCCAATTGTCGACTCCCCACCCCTTTTTGCTTGCAAAGATCCTTTCTATGTTTCATGGAAAATGTGCTCTGCTCACTTAATGTGTAAAAGCTAAACACATCCATAAAACATGACCGAAGTGCTGTTTGTTTACCACTGGAGGGCACCATAAGCCCATCTGCCAAAGCCTTTCTGGAATCTAGTGCAAATGGGAGCGAAAAGCCAGATGGGATGTACTCTATTTTCCAGTTTCCTTTTTGTACACATTGGGAGTAATGCCCATTTCTCCATTTTGTAATCCTGTCTGCCCTGCAGAGCCTCTGCCTATCAAGGGGCTCTCCAGAATGAACTTCTGGGAGGCATGAAGTCTCAGAGCCACAGTATCCGCACGGCTACCACTTCAGTGCCTTCGCTGAAAGCACTGTCCTTCAGGCATGAAATGAGAAACTGCTACTGTTTATTGCCTCATGCTGAGAATCTTGGCCGTCCAAAAACTGAGAGGGAAATAGCAATGCAAGTAGCTGTGATTGCCAACGATAAGCACATCCTCAGGGAGCCACAAAGTGTTGACTGCACTGTCCCTTATCAAACCTCCTTCCAGCCTGGACCCAACACAGCAAGAACTGCTGAAAGGAGACGCCAAATAGTGAGCAGAGAATGTTCTCTGAAGTACAGGGAGCAGAACAAAGCCTGGGTAGGAAGTGATGAGCGCCAGGCTTAAACACACAGCAATTCAAACATCTATTTGTGGCTCTGCACCACCTGCAGCTCAAGGGAGACTCACTTTCCCCCTCCAGCAGGCACGGGCAGGAGAGCCAATTCATTCTTAGATTTTTTTTTTTTTGGTCCCATCTGGTAGTTTACAGATCCACAATCACAAAGCAAGCTCTCTGTGAGAAGGAGGACCATCAGACCATTTGGAGGCTTGGGATGGAGGACAGGGGAGAAGAGGCAGAACAGAGGTCACAGGCTGGTGTCCCTGACACCTTAGGACCAAAAAGCTGACTCTAGTCAAAGGACAGGAAGCTGAGGCAGGAGAAGGGAGGAGAAAGACTCCAGAAGATTCAAATCAGCATCCAAGCTCCTCTGGACCAGACCTCCAAACCTTTTGAGGCTTATTCATCTCTTGTCTAGAAGTATCACTGTATTGCCCCAGCTCCCTTCCCTCTACTGTTAATGGGATGCTCCAACCCTCTTAATTAAATTTCCACAAGAAGAGAACAGAGACTTCTGGGAAAACAAGGTTTCCTCCCCAAATCATAATGGTCAATTTCAGGACTGGTGTAATTCCATCAGTTTCCCCAGGATGGACTCTGGCCCAACCACCTTATGCTGATCTCTTCCAATACAATGAGGTTTGGAGAGCCTTTTTTTTCCCCTAACATGTCCAACACGTGGAGGTGCCACATGCAGATGTTCCTCAGATTAGTCCAGGCACAGTATGTGATTAATGATTGCAAGAGAAAAAACAACTTCATTCAAAATGCTGCTGTTCCCAATCCAGTTTCTTTAAGGAAAACTCAAGGATGGAGATGCCTTTTACAGAGAGGCGCCTGCGTCTCCTCAGAAGTTTTCTGAATAGTCTTTGTCCTCACGAGAGTCTTCAGCATTAGCAGGATTATAACTTGATACCCCCAAACAGTTATGTAACCATATTGTTCTGTCCATATTAGCCCCTATCCTTACTACTTAGAACCCTTAAATGCACACCAGCAGTTAGTTTTGTGGTAGGAATAGGTCCTTAACTGCATTGTAACTCATTCCAGAGACAGCGGGATTGTAATCCAATCTCTCATTACAGTTGTAGAGTACATGGATCCTCAAAGCTTCAACCTTGTGACAATGCAATTCATAGATCTAAGGCCGGAAAGAATCATGGTCATTTAGTGTGAAACACTGATCACAAAATCTCATCCAGTGATTCCTGAATTATGGTGGTTAGATCTTGTACAGCCCAGATTTTAATCAGGTGGTATTCAGGCCTCTTGGCTGCTTTTGCAGCATAGATGGGCCTCTCGGTTAGTTATTTCTTTAATCAGCCTGGTCGAAGATCCTTCATTGCCTTACAACTTCTTTTCAACTCTGACAGTAACAGAGAGCCGTGATTTTGGATCAGGAATGCAATTGCTTTTTCACCTCACAACAACAGAGACATAGGATCAAGTTGCGCTGGCAGGTGAATTACACAGTGGCACCTATCCTGCTGTCATGTTTACTGTCATCCTTTCCCTGATACAGGTTTGTATAAGTGTGACCTAGCTTATTACCGCAGGATCGTCACCTGATCTGAGCACTTTAAAATTAGTTGGCAGTCAACTGGGCGATTTGTTCTAGGAACAAATATGATCCAGGGGCTTTGAAAAGCAGGCAGAGTGTACTAGACTCAAGGACTCTCTTCCTCTCTGGATGCAACAGCCCTAAAGGTAGGGAGCGTGATGGAAAAGAGTTTTTGTAGAGAAGGGGACCAGATGAGGGTCAAAGACAGGGAGCACAATCTGTTTTACTTGGCAGATGAGAGAAAGGAGGATGTCATGAAGGGAGAAAAGGAGGAGGAAACGTCCGCTCTGGATGAGATTAACTTCCAAGCTGCCAAGCCTTTGGAGGTTTGCCCATATTGATTTGTTGCTTATACCTATTAGACCTCTGAAGGAAGGGGGATTTATGGTATAAGCTGGTGAAAGATGTAGGAGGAGAACAGTTCTTTGGGATAAACACCTGGCTAAATACAGAGGCCAGGAGCAGATACAACTCTAGTTATTTATGATTCTCATTTGACTTGGGTGAGGCTGGGCCCACTCCATATAGTCAGGATATGGGAAGTTTACAGTCACTGATGGCCTCTGCTGTGCTTCATAAGAAGGATGTCTCCACTCACATCACCATTTAGAGTAACATATGGGATCCTGGACAGCAAAAGTAAAATTGAATCGCAACACTCTTGAGGCAGCAGTGGCAGTTTGCCAGGTTTTCAAGAGGGGCAGTTAATAAAGCATTGAAACTCCAAGACATCCCTTGGGTAAATTTGGTGCTTGTGCAATTGAGTGGAAAATAGAACTGACTAGAGCAGGCCCAAAGCAGACAGGCTGTATATCCCACTACAGCACTGCCCTACAGCACCTCCTGCTCTTCCAATGTGACTCTCTACATAATCTGCCAGTGCACTTCAATGCTGCTGTGCGGCTCTCCATGCTGACCCAGGTCTGCTCTCCTCCCCACTCCACTCCACCAATGCACCTCAAGCCTCACTTCTGGCACACGCTGCTCCTCCTGTCCTGCTCTGCCACAAAGGTCAAAGCCAGCAAAGTCCTGTTCACTTGTGATTAGAGGTAGACTTGAATCGAAACACCACAACTGACCACCACTGAAATTGTGGTGTTCTGGATGCACATCATGTTCCTTGGGGCCCATCAGTACTTGTCACTCAAGAACTCAACTCTCCAGGGGCAAGAGAGCGGTTAATTAACCCCACTCTGTTCTCAAATTCCTACCAGGTACAGCTAAGCATTAATTTCCTTTAACGGCACCAAAGGACACCTACTCACAGCCAAAGCTGTTTGAAGACCTGATGCTTGTGGAGAGACCCACCACTGCTGTGAACAAAAGGGCAAGTCTAATGTGGACGCCTTCCCATAGAAATAAACAGCAGCGCATAGGCAATCCCAGGCTGAAGGGAAAAGCCGTAAGCAGGCAATGGGCTGGTCAGATGCTGTCATGTTTCCTGCTAGAGGCAAGCAAAACAAACAGTCCGTATGAGAGAAATTATTTCCAGATGCAGTCAAATAGAACAGAGAAGCACACAGCCGGCAAGCAGACATAACCAAAGCCAAGTCTTTGTTAAATGACGTAGATGGAGCTCCTTGAATGTAGCATTGTAAAAGACAGGTTTTTCAATTCTTTAATCGTTCTGCTCTGACCTCTATTCAATTTATCAACATCCTTGAATTTTAGACACCCAAACTAGATACAATATACCAATAGTAGTCACATCAGGACTAAAGATAGAAGTAATATAACTCCTATTATTATTATTGCATAAGGGGAAGGATGTCCCAATGATTTAGACACTCGTTTGTGACGCAATAGTCCAGAGTTCAATTCCTTACTTTGCCATAGCCTTCCTTTGTGATCTTGGGCAAGTGACTTACTCTGTGTCTCAGTTCTCCATCTGTACATTGGGTATAACAACACAGCCATATCTCACAGGCATGTTGAGAAGTGCTTGAACAACAGTGAAAGGGGCCATATAATTACTGATAGTGACATTCCTAGATCTGCAACCATAATTATGATTGAGTTAGGTCACAGTTACAATATGGCTGCTCCATTTTATACCACTCTTCAATTTTGTATTGAAAGGTGACCCAGCTAATGAAAAATTAAGCTTTTTTTTTTTTGCTTCTCTGTGATTTAAGAAGAACTGAAAGGAAAGATGGACTAGAGAACTAGTGGAATATTGACACCACTGAACGAAAGCTGAGTAATTGTGAGGGGATGGGATTCTTAAGCGCTGCTTAATCTAAGACTTAATATAACACTTGGGAGAAAGGATGTCATGGTTAAAGATTCAAAACCTTGTTTCTTAAGGTTTGACACATCACATCTCTGATACCTCTTATGTATTTCCAGCAACGCTAGGGAAGACTGGACTTACATGTCTGGTATATCACAGGTAAAGTCAGGTAGGAAAATAATACTTAAAATAAACATCCTTTAATGTTTTCTTTATAAACGAATAACTAAAGGGCACAAATGCAACATTTTAAAATTCTTTTATTGTTGACTGTTAACCCCCCGACTCTGTCGCAAACTGCTAACTACAGCCAGATTTAAACATAGCTGCTCCTTCTGTTGCAGAATTTAGTTTGGTTTCCCCACCCATGTGGATGAGGCCATTGTATTTTTCTACAGAACTGAGCTAAACAAACGATGGTGTACAGACTATCCCTATTAACTAGTGTACACAAGATTTTTTTTAAAGTTCCTGTTCAGCCTCGACAGGAAAACTATGGGATTGACTATAAAATATGTACGTATCTCAACACAGTTCTCTCTGTATTACTGTATCAGTTCTAATCCTGATGTGGACAGTTCTAATTCTGACGTGCTTTTCTTGGCTGTCCACTCCCCTGGAATGTGTTATTGTGGCTCTTGAATTTCATACAACATAGTAATGATTATTACCTTTTACTTAAGAGTTGGATCATCCAAAGCTGTTAAAAATCAATCATTTGTCCCATTGGGATTCACTTTTTTCAGCAGATCATGGAGCTGCCAAACAAATCTGTTTTAAAAAATATTTTATTACAAAACAAAATCCACAAAATCTATAAAACAAATGCAGAGTTTGTATTTATATTTGAAACTTAGAACAATCGTGTATCATGAACAAACATCACAACTTGCAAATTCAAGAACTGAAAATGAATAATATTTCAATGGTTTGTTTATTGGCTTTGAAAGCCTTCCATGTGAAGTAGTTTTTTCAAAGGATAATTTGAGCTGTTTCTCATTATGTTAATATTAGAAAACCATCCTCACAGAATAATTTTTAATAACTAATTTGTTTCTGATGCAAGATTTAATTTGTATGGTATCAATGATAACATTACAGTGACTACCTGAAAATGTTAATTTAATCAAAAATACCTAAAAACTATTGGCATTTGCTTAAATTAACAGGATGTATTTTTAATAGATAGCATAACTGCTTATTTATATAAAATTATGAAAATCTGACTTTACAAAAGGGGTAAATAAGTAGCTGAAACTCACTTTGAAAAATATAATTGAGAAGAATCACAAAATACTACAAATTAAGAAATATTTGTTCCAAAAATATCAATTTATTACCAGATTCCACATTAAGAAATACGAAGTAAATTTAATTTCATTCCATAATCTGGGCATGTCTGCTTGGAATGAATGGGGAACAGAAGCATACAGTTACACTAATATGTAACATTTAATAAAAACTAACCTGTGGGGCACAATCAACAGATGATATGAGGGGCACTTAATTTAAGGCATTGTTTTTCTCCAGTCAGTCCGCTTAGCTGTTTAAAATACCCAAGGCACTTAAATGTTAGTTTGGTTTTTTTGGGGGGGACAGTGAATTCTACAAAATGATACAAATATAAAGTTACATTATTTAGATGGTTGGCAGAATATATATTTTAATATAAATATGATTGATGTGAGGGCTTCTTTTTATCATAAAAATTCTAGGTAATCTTTGTATATTCATGAACATTTCCATTAGCAGCAATTGTGGTATATTTAGGCAAGATAAAGAAAGCTCTCAGGGTTCAATTTCTCTTTATAATGCCCTCCAAATTACACACAGAACAGCAAAGTACTATTCCTGCTTTAAGCAATTTTTATTTTATCCTGTGTCAGACTGATAGAATCTATCACAAGAATTTTGTTTCTAATTGTAACAAATACTTCAGTACATGTTTACAGTGTTCTTCTGCAAATATACGTTACAAATTAAGAGCGAGTACCTCTCCCGTCAATACACATACAAACACCCATTGAAAAAGCAAGGATGTTCACTGTACCATGAGAACATGGTATGTTCCTGATGTAGCAACTGTGGCTTTAATTTGAATATGTGATTTGCAGAAACAAGGCACTGGTGAATTAGTCAGCCACCTACCCTAGCTTTCAAATTTGCTTTGTCTCTGAAAACACAATCTAGACGTGTCTCTGAATCTGCTGGTCAATCTAAAAATTCTGCTTGGGCTTGATCAGTGATCTTAGTGGATTAGCAGTGTGATTCTTTGCCCAGTGAAGTTAACGGTACAGAATCAGGACCTTAACTCGCCCACGGAAATCAGTCAGGATCATGTCTTTTGTCATTCCAGCTCAGTAATGTCTATGGGCCAGCTAAGAGTTGGCAGGGGACTGCCATGGGAGTTTAGGAGTAGATTTGGGATCTTTGGACCTGGGATTGCTGGACTTTATTTTGGGGGAAAGAAGACTGCCCAACCATTAGGTTCAACACAGACAAGAGAGAATGGGTTATTTCAGAACCTTCTGTTACAAATTACAGGAGCTACAAAATATTTCTGTTCATTAGTATTTGTTTCAGATACTTCCCTTATTGTTAAATAAAGTCAGAATAAAGGCTTAAGAAAAGGGTTTGTAATTTAACAACATAACAAAAGGAAACCAAAATGCAGTATTTGCAGTGCCGAAGAGAAGAATTGCATTAGAATTGTGGGGGGATCTCACAGTGTGTTTTCTGCAGCCAGGATTATTGGTTATTTGGTAGTCAGTTAAACTTGCCTTCTCAGTAGACAAATTGTCGTTCAAACTTATACGTTCAAGTCAAATTTTTACTGAGGAACATGTTCAAAATCATTAAACTTGTATAATTGACCCTGTAAACCACCACACCTGTGGACTGTGGCTTGCATACAAGGCTGTCCAAATAAGGACATTATTTATAAAATGTCCTTCAGTCCTGCCTAACATCAAAAGTGTTATTTCAGATTCAGGGCTCCACGCCAAGCACTTTTGTGTGTTTTTAATTATTGGGAACATGCCTGCCTTCTGTTTTCATTTCCTGACATTAATGGATATCAGTTGTAGCCAAATTATAAGCACAGCTACTCAGATTGGCTCAGTGTAATGCCCGTCAGAGTAACTGGGATCAGAGGAGACCTTTCAAAATGTTCAGAGCAAACAAGAAAGGCAAATGATACCAGTGGTAACTGGTAAGTGCACTAGGACTGATACTACAGGGTCTGATGTTATAAAACTCCCCTCTAACTCACGGCCTGATCCAACACTCACTGACGCCAGTGGAAATCTTTCTACTGCCATCAAAGGGCTTCGATTGTTACTCTTCCCAGCTTTCCCATTCACTAGTGTACACTAATCCACCACAGAGTTTCGTGATGCAGCTCCCTGTCTTGAGGTGAAAGGAGAGGCAGGAGCCACCAGCTGGCACAAAGGAAGTTTGAAGGCTGGGAGAAGGTAGTAAAGCTTTCCATAAAGATCAGGAAGCAATGGCTTCTATAATTAGTGCTAGATATAATGGGGCCCTGGGACTGGGAGTTTCCGAAAGATCCATCCCGGACATATGAGGGAGAGAGATGGGGTCACCAAGAAAAAAAAATAAAGCAACAGTATTGGGGCACTACCCCGAGGCAAACATGACCATTCGTTGGCACATACATGTTTCTACTGTCTTGACTTTAGTGCTCTTTGGAGGTTTCTCCAGAATGGAGTAAAGCACTGTGGAAATGGCAACTGAGACTTCAAGCAGTACTAACAAAGATTTCTAAACATGAGCCAGGAGACCACTGGTTCCCAACCTGGAGCCCGGGGGCCAAGAGTGGCCCTTGGGGGCTTTCAAAGTGGCCTGTGGCTCCCCTCCTGCTAGCTGCAGAAAGAAGTCACTGCCTAAGGACTCAGATGGAGCATGTTTCAATGGGGCTAAAAGACTGGTGCAGGCTCCTTGGTGCAGCCAAAGGCATGGGCGATCAGCGCTTCCTACCTCCTGGCTGTTGCAGGGAGCAATGTAATGCACTCTGCCTAGGTTTGTAGGTGCTGGGTCCTTGCTGGAGCCAGAGAGAGGGGAGCACTGACCTTCCGTCCCTCTGGCTGCAGAAGGAAGCCACTGCCTTAGGACCCAGACAATGCACAGGGCTACAGGATGTGTGAGCAGTTTTCCTGCTGCAGCCATGGAGATGGAAGATCAACGAGCAAGGAGCCAAACTGATTTTCGGGGGGGGGGAAAGAGGGGTCTGGTGGCCCCTTCAGGGCTGTAAAAATGGTATTTGTGGCCCTCAAGCCAAAAAGGTTGGGAACCACTGCAGTAGACTAATAGCCTTATCTTTACTGGGAATTTCAACCATGGGTGACTGGCCACCGGCCTGGTTGCACCAGCATAAAGCTACTGCAAGTTGCAATTTGCACTAATTAGCCCTGCTCGAAATGGAGTAACTTCACTGGTGTAAGCCATGACTTAGAGCAGCTAGCCTAGCCACACTATGGCATTACTCTGCTTTATCTATATCAACAGCTGTAACCGAGGCAAAGCTCAGTGTAGCAACCCTACTAGACAGTTCCTTTTACAAGTGTCAATGGAGTTTCCTTGTCTTTCATTCTCTTCCCACTTTCCTACTACACCTGTCTACTGAATCTGTCTCAGGATTAACTATATCTTTTGTCCATTACTAGCTACACACCAGAAACAGGTCTGTCTCAACTTAAGCTAGCTGAAGTGCTAATATACTGCAACAGTGAATCATGATCACAAGGAAAACGCAAAACACCAGGCTAAATGGATTTAAGACCACAAGTGCTCAAACTAAGGCAATCCAAACACATGCATCTTCCTGCAGGTTTTAAGAATTCTCTCTCTGAAAACACTCTTGTCATCTTTTCCAAGGCACACTTGGTTAATAAAATTAAATGTATAAACTACCAAAAGACGCTCTGCACATTTTATTTTCTGCCTGGTCAATACCCAATGGCCATGACCTGTTATTTTCATGTGACAATTTCTCTCCAGTTCACTGTCAGTCTGATCTAGAGCCGTGGTTTTCAAACTTCGGATCGGGCCCCAGTGCTGCATCACAGACCTCATGCACTGGCTCGTGGGAACCCCTGCTGCCGCGACCGAAAAACTGGAATGCATTGCTGAAAGATGTAATTGTTGGGTTGCAGGCATAAATGGTTTTTTTCAACTGGGTCCTGAGAAAAATAAGTTTGAAAACCACCAATTTAGAGGATAAAAACCTATTCTGCTGAGCCAAGGAGCCTGAAATTCAGAGGGCTGGAGGTATGTTCACTAGGAACAAGCTATGCCTTAATTCCACAGGGTGGGAGCCCCTGTTGCTGAATTATGCCATCTTCTCTAAAATACTGGCAGTGTGGGGAACCCTGCATAATATGCACACCGTCTCCAGCAATTAGAAATAATAATTTATATTCTATTTAAATAAAGTTTAATTCTTAACCAAATTCTTTTTAGGATAGATTAATAAGCCAATAATAATAATAGAGCAGGGCAGGACTTCTAAAAACACAGACTCAGATATTGACCCTCCATGCTTCAGAGTCTCAAATAAGGTCTTTTCTCAGCAAATTAATCCTCACCAGCAAAAGGCTCTGCTTTTCCAGCTGAAATTTAAAAACCATTCTCCAACACTATACATACTTTATTTATTCATACATACCCTGTAGTCAGCTCTGAATGTGACCCTCAAAATAAATCAAAAAGTCTGATTAAAATTGCTACAGTTTCCTTCAACTCAACCCCAAACCTCATAGTAGGAAGTAAGTCTTCAAATAAAGTGGTTAAGATTAAAAAATGTGGTTCTCTTTTAAATGATCAGTGGTTTATAAAAAAAAATCCTGTAGTCTTGCATCCAGCATCATCACAAGAACACAGGAAATGTAACATTGCATATTTTTAAGCAAGAGCTAGCTGTAAAGTGACATCACTAACATCATGAATTCATTACAAATGAGAAACAATGCTTCCACACATAATTAAATACAATGATATTAGAAAGAAATACATAGCTGGACTGTAGTCTTCAACTGTGCAAGCTCTTCTTTATGTGAGGGATATGGTATGTAAAATATCCCATGGATTTCTATTCACAATCTAGTTGACTGAAACATGGTGACATGAAATTTGACCCTCATTCATCCAAATAGTTCACACCATTTTCCAGAGATGTGCCAAGAGTCACTCTAAGGTTAATAGACACTCTGACCTCCTCTCTCCTGATATACTGCAGAAGAGCCAATGTTCATGGAAAAATTCTATTTTGGATTGGATATGGTAGGATCTGCAAAATTAAATTCTTACACCTTGTTCTGTTTTTCTCCTTGCAAACAAAGGGCTTCTCCTCTGAGCTGAATCCAAATCAGAGAGGCCAGCTAGGGATTTTATCAACTGAGCAAACAAACCCAAGGTCCTTTTAGGAATTTTAATAAAATGCTAGTCACAGAAAGCAAAATTCTTTTCCTGGATCCATGTGGATAAGAAGAGCAGACAGATCTGAGAACACAGCAGAATCAAAAAGTTTGAAGTTTAGATCCACCCTGAGGATGCAAGTGAAGAATTTTGGCCCTGATTTGGAAGACTCCCCTCCCTCTTGCTCAATTGGTCTCTCTATTGCTCTCAGAAAAGAAAAATGCTTGCTAAAATAAATATCTAACTTGGAGATCATAAACTAAAAAGTTTCATTTCTGTCAATGTTGTTAAGTCTGTCAGAGGCTGACTGCATCTGTTCTTCAGCAGCTGTAAAAACAGGTGCAAATCCGCATATCCAGCTTTTTTCCCCTCAAGTGTTTTGATGACGTGTCCACTTTATGGCTGTCATCAAAACGGCAGTTTCTAAAAGTGCTGTGCAATGGCAGAGTCCTTTTAGTACAGCAAGGAGAAAAATAGTTCTGTGTCTGTAAGTTAGGTAAAAGGAGCTGATACGCGCTCAGCTACCATCCAGTTAAGTGCTACATGTTAAATGTCTGAAAAAGATCTCTTTTGTGGTGTTGTCTTGGCATTACAAGTTTCTGGGGGGGTGGGGGCTGTATTTTTGTTGCCTTTTTGTAAAATTGAACTCATTTTTGGCAAATTTCCATAGGACCTGACTAAATCACGCATGTTTTAATGTGTGGGTTTTTTCTTTGGTTGGTTGGTTGCTCTAAATCTATACACCTGCAGTTCACCATACACTTACTCTTAAATTCCAGATTTCATTAAAAAGGCAATTGAACTGCTACCATTTTTCAGAAAGGAGGAGAGTAACTAGCTGTAAAAGACTCTTCCTGGCCGACACCTACAATCTCCCTGGGAACGGCTTTGCGGCCACATGCTGCCTAGGTTGAAGTGGCTGCTAGGGAATGCTAGAGAGCTTGTTTCATCACATCAAACGGGCAAGAGTGCCTAGTGCTGAGTGAATGGCGTGCAAGACTGAAAGTCCAGGTCTCTCTCAGTGCATGGATTCCAATGGGAAACAATTGGCTCATTTGCAAAGTAAGATGTCAGGGGAAGGGTTTTTTGTTTGTTTTTGCATTCAACTTCCTAAACAAAAATATAAGTTGGTGATTAATTTTTGGGGGAGAGAAACAAATCATTTCTGAAACGAAGTTGGTTTGTGGTGTCTTCCCACCGCCCCCCAACAATCATAATATAAATTTTGTCCTTGAGCCTCTCAGCCTTGTCTTAGCATGCCCCGCCCAGGCCTTTTTTTGGTCACTTTAATTTAAAAGGCAGATATAGGTTTTATAGAATTAAAAAAGTGAAAAGTGATTATAAAAATCATACAAAGGCTCAATATCTTCATCCCCCACCCCCTTGGAGGTCAAGTCAGTTTCATGTCTTCAATTCAAAAAAGGCAATTATGGCACAAAAGAATGAAAATTAAATTAAAAAGATCAAATTTATAAATATTCTTCCACTGTACAAATTTTCACAGCCCCACCCCATCCATTTTTATTCACATTTTTTAATTCCCACCCCTATTTATTTTTAAATCATAAAATATATATATTTTAATCTTTGTTCATATTTAAAAATATTTACAGTAAAAAGAAGTTCCTTTTAATGAGGTTATGAGGAGTCTGTACAAGGAGACGGTGGAGGAGGGTAGAGGTGAAAGTAGCTTCGCTCTGTGGCAGGAGATGGAGGGCAGCTTTCTTCCGCTGACATGTACTGGCTGCGAGGCGTGGGTGGAGGGGGATAAGGGTCTGAGTCTGAATTTAGATCTATGTAGTATTTGTTGGCCTTCCACCGGCTTGTGGTGTAGTCGCTGTCACACACATCTGTGCTGCATGGTGTGGTGGGTGGAGCTATTCCTCGTATAAGGTAGGGTCTGAAAAGTTAACAGCTCAGTGTTAGTTGTGTTCAAATTTCCTTTTTAAAAAAAATACTTTCACCTCCACTTAAAATTCATGCAAAGATGCTGGCATGAAGACCTCCAAAGAGCAGAAGTTACAGATAGGATTTTCAAAGGAACCATAAGGTGCCACAAAGTAGGACCACTTACTTGTTTTACACAGGATCCTGAACAGCTATCTAGTGCCAAGACTATTTTAGCTGGATTTTAGCCCGGAACCTAGAAGTGAAAAGCTCTACGTTCCATTTCTAATGTCCCACCAATCACTCACATAACATTTTAATTTTTCAGAAATCAATAGTTGTATTAAAACAACAGAACAAGCAAATAAAGCAGATGTTTGATACAGCAACAAGAGTAATCACTGTCTGACATACCATTTAATCAATGCCAGGAAAATAAAACCAACTCTTTTTCTCCTTTAAAGGTAAAGCTTTGAACAAGGTTGGTTTTTTTCCCCTAGACATAAAACCAAAGAGACGTCAAATAAGAAAATGCCACTCTTTCCATCTGATTTGTACCTGTAAGATCTAGTTGTTGAAGGAATGTTTGAGGAATAGAACATCTCTGTGTTATACAAGGAACGATCAGTGGCTGGTGAAGGAGGAGGATTCAAAATCTGTGGATGTGAAGAACAATAAAGCAGAGGTTCAGTTTAATTCATTACGAAACGTAACTTTTTTACAATTTTGTTCTCCCTTTATATTTCTCATAGTTCACTTATCTCACCCACTGTCTATACTCCACTACTTGTTTTTTAACATGTCGTTTCATAAGGATTCATTCATATATATATATTTTAAAGGCCATAAGGGTTCACTTGATCTTCTAGTTTGGACACTGGCATAGGACATGGCAAAGAATTTCTAGCAGACATTCCTGTAGTGAAGGGAATTATTTTTCCCTACTATGTAAGATACTATGTAAGAGGGTAAGTGCCTTGTCTGATGTTACACAGGAAGGTGGTTGTACAGACAGGAAATTAAACCAGTTTCCAGAGTCTCTGTTTAGTGCCTTAATTCTTTCTTTAGGGCCATCAAGACAGATCTCATCCTTTTCAGATACTACTGGGACCTGGAGCCTTTTGCACCCCCAAACCTTACCCTGTCCTAATCAATACCACATTAAGGAACCTGAATTCATTTACTAAAACTAGTTCACTCCATGTTTTCCCCTTAACTATTTTTTTTTTTGCTTCATTTTAAAAAATTGCACTAGTTTGACAAGGTCAGTAATACAAACAGGCCATTAGCTATGAATGCTTAAAATCTCCCCCATCCTGGACACGCCCCACCCCCACCCCAAACCAACCAAACAAAACACCATCCAACAACCTCCCCTCCCAAGAGAAAGACCCCACCTGACAGACAAAAAATCCCACCACACTCATTAATTGTTGGCAGCCCTCAAGAAAATAGCACTTCTTATACTTCAAGTTTAACACAAGCATGCTTTGGAATTCCCCGCCATCCTCTTCATTTTTAATACTCCAGTCTGTTCATTTTTACAGAGAAACAAACTGAGCAGTAACATTTCATGTTTTTCATGTTCTTTCTAGCACAGTTCAATTTAACAATACTAATGAGTACATCCTCGCCTCCCAGGTCCTAGGGAGTGACATGCATAAATCACTGATCAGTAAGATGGGAATGTGCCGCTAGGTATTCAATACCCTCTTCGAAGCACACCCAATCCCTTCCTCCCACCCCATCAGTAGAAGGAGAAATGTGATCTTCAGCACTAATAAAACACAGATAAAATAATAATGCTTTGTGCCTTTCATCCAAGGATCTGAAGGCGATTTATAAATATCATGCTAAGTCTCCACACCCTTATAATGTAGGTAAGGGATCTCTTCACTCACCAGTAAAATAAAGCTACTTCTGGGGTAAAACGGAGTAGTTATTTAGCACTGCACAACAGGTTAGAGCAAGCAGATGAAGAATAAAGTACCCACTGGAACCGTATATATTATTATTTGAGCAGGAGTTTGATTAACTCCTGTATTCTTATTAAAATATGCCAAAGGAACATTAATTATCACAAGTGAGTAGGATTTCAGTTTTCTGCTGCAGCTGAAAAACTGCACTTCCCCTACGGGAACACGTAGTGAGAGAGGAACAGACACATCCATGGGCAGCTCTGTCCAGTCCCACTAGAGTTCTCAGCTGAGTCAACACTTCACAATTCATATTGAAAACAGCAGATCTAGCTGATGATGTTAGCTTTGAAACCCACAGCCAGATCCGCAGCTGGTTTAAACTGGTCTAGCCATACGACAAACAGAACTATGTTGATTTACACTAGATGAGAATATACACCCTGATCTTTATCCATTGCCAGGAGAACATCTATCACCATCATTAGTGTATCTCTGCTGTAGCCAGAATGACTAGGAAGAAGAGCAGACACAACTAGAGGCTCAGAGTTACCTTGCCACCAGCCTTCTCTATAATCTCAAATGAAAACTGGGGGATTAGCTACCAGATCATCACTGGCCAGAGCACCAGGGTCAAGTGAAGGGTTATTGGGCAAAGGCTGCCCAACAGCTTCTTTAAGAAAATCTGGCATCCCATCCTCCTTGAGGTAGACAGTCTCCGCCAACAATAAATTCTGTTGTTCTCCACAGCCTTTCACAAACATGGGTTTGAAGGAGCCTTTGCACCTCAGTGAGTATTACTGGCCTCCAACCAGCCAGGTGTGACCGGACATTTGCCCCTCTAGCGCTCATAAAACCAAACTCGGCTCACATCCACTTGATTTTTTAACTCAATGCAATCTGGAACTTCCTCCTGACTGGAGGAATGTGAGGCAGGTACCAAGGAAAGGCGGCTTGGATTAACTAAAATGGCCATAGCTCAAAACAAATCCATATACCACACTGGAGGCAAAGCACCTCTTTCTGGCCTCCCTTTGTGCTGCAGCATAAAGCTTTTCTGGAGAAGTCAGTCCGTCTGTGGCTTCAGTGAACAGGCTATCTCCCCATTGCTTCACAGAATTAACATAACCCAAGTTGACACACTGCAACGTTACTGGCTAGGCTGCATGTAGAAGTTTTTGAGTCTGCCGCAGCCTCCAAGGTAACGTACCTTGCCGTTGAGCTCAAGCAGTAGAGGCTCAGATTTTACATCCAGCGAACCTGTGTTCTCTCTCTGGAGATGGCTCAACTGGGGACTATATTACAAGCGGTAGTTTGTACAGGGAGGACAGTTGCTGTGGACCTCTGTGTTAGTGTGAGGTACACAAAGAGCTGCACAATCTACTCCAACTGGTGTCTTGGGTCAGTAGACAAATTCCAAAGGGGTAGCCGTGTTAGTCTATTGTAGAAAGACAACAGAGTCCTGTGGCACTTTTAAAGACTAACAGATTTATTTATCGCATGAGCTTTCGTGGGAGAAAATCCCACTTCGTCAGACGCTTTGAAAGTGCCTGACGAAGTGGGATTTTCTCCCACGAAAGCTCATGCGATAAATAAA
>ML685890.1:1670038-1683403 GCA_007922175.1 Pelusios castaneus
CTGACGAAGTGGGATTTTCTCCCACGAAAGCTCATGCGATAAATAAATCTGTTAGTCTTTAAAAGTGCCACAGGACTCTGTTGTCTTGGGTCGGTAGAGTTTGCATTGGAGATGGAACTTGAGTGCAGGAAAATGCCACCACTTATTTTCTGTCCAGTGCCCCTGCTAGCTAGCGGCCCATGTAAAGGTTGGCACCATACAGCATTTCACTGCTTATTTCGGCAGCAACGCCCAGCTACTCAAATGATATGGAGAGATTGGGCTCACGAGCAAATTTTAGAGCACCTCACACTTCTTCCCCAGTCCACTGATCAGATCTCTCTGATCATAATTCTCCTGCCATACTACTTTGAGTATCAGACCTGCATTTTGCAGCTTCTCTATTTAGTGGTTTTTTAGCTGGCCTCAGTTAACACAGTGAACAATCACAATGGAGTAGAAACAATTAGAGCTTGACTACACACAAGTTTTGTACTGCTGTAACTACATTTGCTTAGAAACTGATCTATAAGTGGTACCATCTGTGAATTTAGGGGACTGAGCTATGCCAGGATAAGCACCTTTATACTGAAAAAGCTTTATCATACTAAAGGGCTGTGCCACTTTAACTGTATCCATTTCTAAACTGGTAGTTATACTGGTATAAAATCTGTTCCCAGACCAGTTCTTAGGCTTCTTTACTCTTCTCCAGTTACACATGTAAACCTTTTAAATTAATCCTTTTTAATCAGTAGGTGACACCCACGAATTCACAGTTCCTCTACCATAAAGCTGACCAACAAATATTGGTGGTTTTCCAGCCCCCACCAATACTGCAATGCTGGAGCTCCAAATATCTTTACAGATTCTTAACTCAGCCTTTGCTTGGCTAGTAACTGGGGAACCAGAAAAAGAAATCAAACCAAGGTTTTCTGTATTGCAGGAACCAACAAACAGTTAAATTGTTTTCACAATGTCCCCTTCACCGATCTACCTCCTTAAAAATTCAAAAAATAAGATTATAGCTACTGTTAGACAACAGAATAATGCACATAGGCTTCCAAATTCTTTTTGATTTATTCAAATGTATTAACTATTCGCATGCAATCGTGTGCACACCACCCTTCCTTCACGTACTAATTTGGTTCCCATCTTAATCATTTTTGTCAGAGCACCTCCAATGCTTACACTGGCTTGCTCTGAAAGTTCATGTGAAGAGAAGAGTAACTACATGTATTGCTTGCTCAACAGGGCCAGCCTTAGGGAAAATGGCATCTTGGGCAAATGGAGGTGGGGAGCTTCTTCCAGGCCATGGAGGTTCTCAGAGGTAGGTCTGACCCAGCCCTGGAAGTGGCCCATGCAGGGAAAGAAGAAGTCCTGTCCCTCCACAGCCTGGCCAGGACTAGCAGCTGTAGCCTTGCACAAAATAGGAGCCCTCTGATGAGGTGCCCGCAGCCATTCCCTGCGGCTTCACAGCTCCAGGTCCAGCACTCAGGGATTAAAGCAATCTTTAAACAGGTAAATCATGTAAAATCCAGAAACACTCCACTGACAAACCACGAAAAAAAGGTGCGGCTTCAGCAATATACTGATACCACTTTATTTTTCCGGTGCTTGCATCTGGTTTTCTAAATTGAACACCTAACAATGAGAGCCAAGCTTACTTTTGAAGCGTTTTCTTACCCAGCTCTGTTTTGTTTGTTTTCTTGCTTTTCTGCAAGCATGCAAAGCCAAATGTCATAGTTCACCAGACACAGGGACTAGATATGTACAAGTACTCAGGATGTAAGAATATGCATACCAAAAAAAGGAACAGGAACGTTCTGGAAGAGCATGTTTTTAATCATACAACATGGTAAAGGCCACAAGCATGACACAGTGGTCCCTGGAATAAATATAAGCCATCCTACTGAACTCAGTGGGTTTTAGATTGCCCCATTGCTATGACATCATCTAAGACGGTCTTTATTAGCATTTCTCTAGTAGCACAGATTTGAATCGGTCCATTTTGTCTGTCAGAAATGGGATGCCCCTTTATCTCTTCTTAGATACATTTTCAAGACTCACCTGTGGGTAGAAAGTGGCTTTAGTGCTGGATGAGCTACTAGAAGAGGCTCCAGTAACATGGTTCCTGTCGTACAGAGGGGCACCGCTACTTCCTCCCATGAGGCTCATGGAGCTAATCATCGACTTTCCACAAGAGATTCCTTCATGGAACAAGAACAAGACAGGGAGATGTGATGAGGTAACTACAGTCTTATCTGCCACTGTAACAGAGAGCCAGATCCTCAGGGGATGTCCATCAATGTAACTCCATTGGCCTTTATTGTCTGAAAAAGTAGTCTTATTAATTTAAAGCTCATTTACTTTCCTTGTTAAGAACAAACCTTTTTTCTGCTACAGCAAAGAGCAAGAGCTCTGTTTCATAGCTTCCTCTTCGAGTCTTTTTGCCATTGCACAGGTTATTTGATTCATGATTCTCTATTTACTTTGGAAGTTAAAGGATATTGCCATGTCACAACCCAAAGTCAGAACTTTAAATAAATTAATGTAATGTATCACTCACTGTGGCACTGAGCTAGTGACTGACAGCAGCTGGACAATAAAGGAGTCTCCCCATTAGCGCTGGTCAAAAGTTCTCTGTCTAAATTTGTTTTTGGACCAAAAACTGGGTTTTTGACCAAATTTTTTGTGAGATATATCTGCCTTCTGCAAAATATTTCAGTACATCATAAAAATACAAAAGCTTGAAACCCAAAATATTCATCTTTGGATATTTTGTCAAAAAAAAAAAAAAAGTTTTCCATGCAAAAGTTTCACAAAAGCCATTTTTTTCAAGTTGTCAAAAAAAAATTTTTTGGGGGGGGGGGGGGGGGGGGGCGGGGCCACCCCAGGGGGGGAGCGGGGCCCAGGGCCAATCGGCCGAGGCAGGGCCCTGTTCCCCCCCCATGCTGGTGGGGAGTGCGGGGGCCAGCCTGCTCCACGCCCCATGGACCCCAGTTGCCCCCTGGGGAGCCAGCCCCGGAAGCCAAGGCTGGGAGTTGTGGCCCCAGGCTGGGAAGCCGAGGCCGCACGCTTGGCGGCGTGGAGCTGTGGCCTGGGTGGCGAGGAGCCAAGGCGGTGGCTGAGGCCCCGGGCGGTGGGAAGCTGAGGCTGCCCCGGGCCCTGGCTTCCGCCACCGCAGCTGGTACCCCAGGCTGCCTCGGCTGGTGCCCCAACCGGGGAACCGAGGCCCCCACCGGCAGCCGACCCCGGTCGAGGCCACGGCCACGGATCCTTCCTGGCCGCAGGTGGCCCTGGCCAGGGGTGTTGGGCAGGCTGCCCCTCCCCTGGGCCTGCATGCTCCGCCCTGAGGGCGGGGAGGAGGGCCAGCCCAGGGGCCAGGGGAAGCGCTCCTGGCCTACCCCACTACCTTCGGTTCACAAAGCAGTGGGGAGCAGGGGGAAGCGTGGCTGTTGGGGGCCCACATAACCGTGGGGCCCGGGGCGATTGCCCCGTTCGCTCCCCCGTAAGGACAGCCCTGGGGGGAGGAGGGGGAAGAATCCTGTGTTCTGACCAGATCTAGTCTCCACATGAACTCAGAGTGGTCTATTTTCATAATGGGTATATAGTACATTATCAACCTCTTCAAATGTTTTAAAGTTATTCTGAAGATTTCTGCCACCCATGAAGCACTCATGGAACACCTGGTGCATTATTCATAGTGCTGCAACCTACACAATTTAAGATTATTTTGACAATCAGTCACATCAAGGGGCATGTGTCCCTTTCAGAGTGGTCATGTTCACATTGCCCATGCTTCCCTCTTCCTCCATAGTTCCCACATATAGGGACAGATTTTCCACTGGTATAACTGGCTTCAACCGAGTCAGAAATTGAACCTTGGGGTATGTCTTCATTAAAGAGCCACACTGCAAAGCCATGTCTGACTTACTGTGTTCGTACTGGGGCTGCCCATGGTCTCCACAGTAAAGATTAAGGGGAAGATTTTCAGAACTTTTTGGACACCTACTGGAACTTTCAGAAGCACCTAGTGCCTAACTCCCACTGAAAGAAACCAAGCTGCATCTTTTGGTACCTATAGCTTTTGAGAATGTGGCTCAATGAGCAGATAAGCACCAAAATCAAGCTGAATGTCAATGAACCTTCGGCATCCAACTTGCACTTGTGTCTATAAGAATCTGCCCTTCATTTAGTATCCTGTGAAAATAAAATCTAGGTAACATAATAGTGCTAATGAAATGCAGGGTCCTTACCATCCTTACCAGTGAAAGTGCCATGCTGAGAACTCCCTGGAGCTATAAAATTGAGAGGGACATGAGGGGTCCCGCTGACATATTCGTGCGGAAAAGGTCCATTGGGTCCAGCATAACGCTGACAGACCACTCGCTGGCAAACAAAGTACATTCCTCCCATGACAAAAAGGGACAGTATGATGCCAATCACAGGCCCGATAGCACTACTGTGAGGCTGAGGCTCCTCCGAGGATAACTTCTTTTCTGTAGAGAAGAAAAAAATTCATTCAACTGAAGTAAAGACTGCTGCTCTGGAAAAACCTCCACACCTGCTCCTAAACCCCAGGCCATGAGATTACCACACAATCGTTCACACAATGCACTACGCAAACAGATGCATTAAATTCAGACAGAGCCAGAATGTCCCTCGGGCATCCTATATGCTGAATTCCTGAGTGAGATTTTACATCATCTTTCTCCACATAGAGTCATGAGGGACCGTCACCACCTGACCTACACTCTGCCCTCTAATAATTTACCAGAAGCCACTTCTATTAATTTTTGAAATGGAATAGATTTCAAGCTGAAAGTTTCCCTTTAAAACCTGAGATTTTTTTTTCACTCTTGTAACAGCAATGACAAACTTGCTCAATTAAAAAAAAAAAAAAAAAAAGAGCTGCTAGAAACATCCCCATAACAGATTCATTATACCTGTGGGGAAATACAACCCTGACTCAACCTAAAGTCACATGTGCTGTTTAGCTATGCAAGCACTCACACGTATGAATCACTTCTGAGCAGTCCCATGCACAATCAGGTCCCTAATTTTACAGAGCAGACTGCAGCACAGATTAATAGGGAGCACTGAACACAGAGACCATGGGCAGCATGTGATGCCTAAATTTGAGGAAGTTTGGCAATGGGTGGGGGAACCAGCCCTCCCCCTGAAGACCTGCCCACATTCCAGCCGTGACTTCCATATGCCACCATGAGAGGAGATGGCCTGGCCAGCCTTTGGCACCACAGGGAAGAGAGCGTTGCTGTGCCCCTTGGAAAGCAAACGATGCCAGCCCTCCCCGCCTGGTGGTGCAGAAGCTAGCCAGTGTGTGGGGTCCAGGTGGGCTCAGCCCACTCCCCCCTTGTGCTTCTTCACCCTCTTGTTTGCCCATCACTTGTTCCTCTCAGGGAGAGGACAAAGAGGCATGAGAAACTGATAAGTAGAGGGCTGAGGAGGAATGGAGCCATCCTGGAACTTGAGTGCCAGCTGGTCTCCACGCCACATGGCAAGGATGGCAGGGGCCCTTTGCCGCACAGCCTGTGCTCCACCCATGCTGGGTCCCATACTGCATTTCCTGCCATGCTGGATCTGCCCTGTGCAAAAGTGGCCACTGTGGGTGGAATGGGCCGACTCCTCCTGCGGCAGCATGTGAAGAGTGGGGATGGAGCGGAGAAGCAGAGGCAGAGGCAATGGCTGATTGGGGAGGCTTATCCTCTCCCAGCTTATTATACCTGCCACCTATGACTGGGCCTGTGGTCAACGCCATGTTAAAGATGGCAATAGTCAAAGATTTGTACTGTAGAACTCCCAGACTGGACTTCATCCTTAGATCCTTCACGGGGCAACCTTTGACATAGTAGAGGAAGCATGGAAGTGACTGTTATGTGATGGAAAGAAGAGTGTCCTGGTCCATGACTGGGACTCTTGGGATATGTCTACACTGCAATAGACATCTAGCATTAAGAGAACTCAAGACAGCCCATCTTGGGTTTATTAACCTAAGGCTTGAGCGTATACACTTATTTGTAACCCAAAGTTAGAAATTATTGATGCCAATCTGGGGCTCCAGAGTCTTCACTGCATTATGCAGGTCTGAGTCTAACTGCCAATATCCCAGAATGTAGCTGCTCTAGCCATTTGTTTATGGTGCACTGTGGAAAAAACAGACTGTACACCAAACCTGCCAGTCCAGGGGACAAAGATACTTGTCCCATAGCATTGTGGGATCCTTTTGGTGGACACCAGAGCACAAGTCCAGAGGAGTGGAGTCTACACGGCAAAGCAGCAGGGTTTGAACCCTGGTCCTCGCTTGACTCAGTTTCAGATCTTCCAGCCCTGTGAGGTCCTGGAACCTTGAGTCCAAGCCCTGGGTTAGCGCAATGTGTGTGTATATGGAAGGGGGTTGGAGGAGAGGGGATTGGAGGGGAGGTGGCCTGAACCTAAGTGTGAACCCTTGGCCCACACTGCAGTGTAGACCTAACATTAGGCACTACAATAATACAAATAATTAATAACAATAATGCAGTTTATCTTCTGTCCTCTGTTTTCATATAATAATCTGTCATTTCAATGTTTGTTTTAGCTGAAGAATCAAATCAGTATTGGAACAAAATGAGGCCACTTATGTTGTAAATCAACACTTGCTCACTCAGCCAGGAATACCACCATGCATGCTTTGCCCTCTGTTGATCTTACGAGATAACATATCATATTGGAAGAAAATTATCGTTAAAAGGACAGGAGAAAAACCCAGTTATTTACAGAGCTGTGAGAATTCTGCCCATCACATTCACTGATGAACAGTTTCATTATTGAATGAATGGGACTGTTGATTGGCTATACAAATATTTGATTTTTCAGTGGCTGAATGTATTATGACCAGTAATTTACTTTCCCTCTGAAAAAAAAAAAACTTCAGGGTTAAAAGTGTTCTTTTTTACCTTTTTAGAAAATAATTTTTTAAAAAATCATTCACTTTTATTCTGCACAGAGAGCTTTTTTCTGTCACATTTTCATTTTTAAAAGTTGGGTGGTTTGTGGGTTGTTTTTTTTAAACTCTACAAAGCAGTATAATGCAAAGGTGTCAACATCTATAAAACATTTAATGACATTGGTTATTATTCATTATTGTCATCGGCAGCCAATTTCTTTTTAAAACAAAGCGATAATGCTATGAAGTTTTGTCCACCATCCCAAACTACATGACTCTCTGAATAAAAAAGCTAATGCAC
The DNA here is from genome assembly GCA_007922175.1 of Pelusios castaneus. Lineage (NCBI taxonomy): Eukaryota > Metazoa > Chordata > Testudines > Pelomedusidae > Pelusios > Pelusios castaneus. The sequence goes on from ML685890.1 coordinate 1,677,262, forward strand.
TAAAATATATTAATCAGTATCATTAGCTTTCAGAGTCAATTGTGTGTCCTTGGAGCAACCGGGGGGCACTTCACATCTCTCCTTAAATTAATCCTGCACTGCATCAAAGACTTATGGTTTGATCTTAAGAGGCAACGTAATCAGGAGCTGAATTTGCTCAGCGAACTCTGAAGTTCAGGCCTTAGTTGTCCTTTTTAATTAAATGAAATCTTAGATTCTGCAGAAACTCCTATGTGGCCATCAGAGAAATGCTAGCGTAATGTGAAAAGCACAGGTTGAATCAAACTCTGTCTATGATACCCATTCAGCAGTTGGATAAAAATTCTTTTACTGCTTTATAATCGGTCCTGTTCCATTTGGCAAATCAATGATTTTTATCCTTCCCTCATTTTATGTGCATCTGAGTGTAACACAGCTATTCCGATTTAACAGCTACTTCAGATTATATATCACGTCAATAAAAGGATCTTCAAGCCCCACCATTGCTGACTGATGTCAGCACAGGTCAGGAAACGGAATATTAGTGTAATTGCTGCTACTCAAGCAGTAGATAAGGAGAGCACCCTAAGACAGACAGACATTAAATGATCTGTCACTTTCTCTATATAAATTCAGTGACTGATTTCATTTGTTCACATGAGATAACAAGGAGAGCAGTGCTTCTGTGCCTATTCCACAGCACCAATTCAGAGCAAGGAGCTGCAACCATTCAACTAAAACAGCCCCCTTTGTAGCTGAAAGTAGCTCTCTTTACTCCTCCCTGCTATTCAAAAGTTTCATGAGCTGTATGCCCAGATGTCTGGGCATGGAAGGGGTTGGTGGGATGAAGAAGAGAAGGGGGCAGTTTTGGGCAGAGCACAATGGAATTTGCATTATCCTGTCCAAGCTTCTCAAAGCATTTGACCAAACATGGGGCCAACAGCAACTAAGGGCAAAATGGAGTAGGCATCATAGGCTTAGCCACAACGCACACAAACCTCTGATCATGAGACTTTATGGCTCCATGTCAGCCAGGAAGTCAAGGTCTCTCCTATGCTCTCTTGTCCTATCTGCGCTGTAAAAAACTACCTTGCTGCAGCCCTGGTCACAACATAGTCATCCCTTGATAGAATTAAAACGCTGTTTGCTCTCAATGTGGATGGACCTAAGCCTTATTTTAACAGTGATCCTGAGCTGTGCAGCAGCCTCATGAATTCCAAGGCTACCAGTAGGGCTGTAATCAGGCCGCCAACAGGGTAATTGTTACAATATAGACAGGAACTTAGAAAGAGCAGAACAAGTTTAGCAGAAAGCTAGAACTGGCTCTCCCCCCGAGACTCAGGGCCAGCTACAGAAGTAACAGTTCATATACACATACTTCAGACCAGTGCAGGAATGTAATGCCTGCATGCATGCAGACATCTTTACTCTCAAAGAAAGACCTCTCACCACACATGAGTTCATCGGAACCATCGATGCAATCTGGAAAGGAGTCACACTGCTGTTTTATGAGGACACACTGACCATTGGCACATCGAAACTGATTCGGGAGACAGGCTGCTGCAAGGGAAAATGTAACTTCATTTAGCACACAAAATCTTAACTTGAATCCAATTATAACCTGCACTAGGAAGTAAATGAACATCTTAAGAAACCAAAAGATGACACGCACAGTGCGGCTGCGTACACTAAGCTTTGTCCACATGGAAACTGAACGTGTGTGTTACTGTCTAGTACTTATGAGAAAGATGGTCAGCAAGACACACAGTTTAGGCAGTATGTAATTCTGGCACATCTGAGTGGTTACACAGCTGAAGTGTGCAAGTGTTGATTAATTTGAAAAGTCCCTCCAGCAAACAGGATATGCCATTAAGGTAACAGAATGGAGAGAAATCTATTTCAGCTCCCAACAACCCAAGGTCTTTAGTCAAATTAGCTCTCTGTATTTGTTTCCTATGTTTACTTCGCATTTTAAACATAAGATTGTCTTTATTTTCCCTAAGGTTTACAACTAGCTGATCACATGATATGCAGTTATGGAAATGTATATTTGAGACACTGGAGAAGATATGAGGGGAGACAGAGTGAGAGAAGGGCAGAATCAACATGTGTTTTAATCTTTTTGTGGCACATTTTTGTGATTTTGGCTTCAGAGTAAAAAGCAAGGTCTTTAAATAATGGATGGCTGTTTGTGTCAGAGCCAGGCATTTAGGACAATAAATCTTACTGTTGCAATCTGCTTCGTCGGATTTATCTTGGCAGTCAATTTCTCCATTACACCGCAAGCGCGCTTCAATACATTGTCCTTTCTCACACTGAAACTGAGCTGCTGAGCAGATAGGACAGCTATCTTCATCACTCTGGTCATCACATTCTGCAAATCCATCACATCGCCACGCCATGGGGATACAGTCTATATCTCCCGTCGCACAGGTAAACTGATCTGGGGAGCAAGTTGGAGGTTCTGGAGAAAAGGGAAAAAACAAAAACACAAACACATACACATTTTATTCCTGATAAAAACTTTAAAAAGTGAAAGGCACTTTTCACAAATGGAACACTTCTGTCCATGCTGAAATTCCTCTGTGAAAATGACAAGTTTTCATCAAGAAATAATTTACAATTTTGCCCAGGGAATTGCCCCCCAGGCAAATTTGTAACAAAAAAACAGTGTATGCTGACTGCAGAGGCATGGTTTAATTATCTGAGAACGGGACTGGTGGCAGGGAACTCGGAATAAATAACCTGGCTTTAGCAACTTCTTTTTCAAAGAGATTTTCACATGGATTACATACAAATGAAGCCTTGCAAAATATCAGTTTCCACTTGCAAAGCATAAACTGCTGGCTTTACACAAAACTACTCCCCAAATTACATTATCCCAGGACATTTTTGTTCATGGTTTATTATAATCTTTATAACAATTTTGGCATTCTGGATGAACCAGTAATTAGTTTACCTAAATCAAACGTAACCCATGCTTACAGGGTCCATCTCTAGTGGCTGGTCCATGCACAGATGTTTATGAGTCTGCTACAACGTTTGAGCTAAGGAATCTGGTGGTTTTTTAGCTCAGGCACTAGAGCTCATGCTCTCTCATCCAGAGATCCTGGGTGCAATCACTGCTATTGCAGCCCCATCCAGCAGCATCCCACTCAACAGTAACTGGTTAAGAACCAGCTGTTAAAGGGATTTAAAGATATATTACAACAGAACAGAAAAGCCACTCCATTTTGAATAACACCACCTAGCTCTTCTATAGGACTTTTCATCTTGAAGTCTCGAAATAATTTACAAAGGAGGTTGGTATTATTATCCCTGTTTTACAGATGGGAAACTGAAGCACGGAGTAGGGAAGAGACTTGCCCAACATCCCCCAGCGGATCAGTGGCAGTGGAGAAGGCACCCAGGTTTCCTGAGTCCCAGTACACCACCCTAGCCACTAGCCGCCACTTCCTCCCTAGGATAAGTACATTAGTTATGTTGAAGAACTACAACAGGTGATCACATTACACATGTGTTATGGTCAGTATATAAGGCATGGTTTTACATTGAATGGCAATGACACTCTGGGGGCAGGGGGAAATCAATGAAATTTTGTAAGAGTTTGCATACTGATCTTCCGGGAGGAAAATGTAGTAAACAGTAACAGTATGTTCATACAATGAGTCTGTGGTGACAATGTTACTTGTACTTGTTGTGGGACAATGCTGCCTAATACGGAAGGACCCAGTATGGCCACCTTGTAATGCAGAATTTTATTCTAGCAGCCAGCATCAACAAAACCTCCATCTTGGTAACAATGGGCGGAGTCAATCTGTGCTTTTCTTAAAGCCCCATCTCCCAGAGTTATGAGCCTACTTGAGAAATTATTTTAAATGAAAGATCAGAAGTCCCTAACCCTGTTGGTTGTGGAGAAAAGCTTGAAAAAGGGTCCCAAGTGTATCCCAACAGCTCCAAGATGAAAAAGTGAAAAACAAACAAGAACTCGACATTTATTATTTTTAGTAATCTTATTCTTTTTAAGCCATTTGCGACAGTTGAAGTCTGACTTGTAATTTTTGACTGCTTGGAGTTGGCAATACTGAGTAACAACTGTAAACGCTGAATTCACAGCTATAAATTAACTAACATGTCATCTACACAAATAACTGGGAAGAAGCAGGAATTTAAACCAATTTCGATATCCTATTTAGATAAAATATTTCCGGGCAATGCAGAAAATGAGACAGACATGCTCTTCTCTGCAAGCTGAATTCAGCCACCAAGTTGCATTTAGTATTGTTCCCTGTTGCACTGAGCAGATACAAATGTGGGACTAAAACTGGCCAAAGCATTGTTGGGAATAGGTGGGCAGGTGCTGTGCAATCCTTTTTCATCAGGCTACAGAAACATACTGGCTCTGGGTTGCTAATGCTGCAGACAGGATGTATCGACAAGCATTAGCAGGCTCAGGATAAGATTGGGATAAACATGAATGAAGACCAAAAGGGAGGCCCTAAATTTGTTAGATTTATAGCAGAAGATAAAGCAGAAGTGGGAGGTAAGAAATCTCTGACTGGCAATATCTTGCAGGAGCAACAAACTGAGAAATACAAGTAGACTGATTTTTCCCCTCTAGACAGAAGTAACCACTACTGTTCTGAAACCACAGCATGTTGTGGTCATGGGAAAGAAAACAGTTCATAATGGAAATGACTGTCCCTTGGGAGGTCAGAGTTTGGCCGATACATAAAATTTAGAGAGAAATGAAAGTCTTAAGTGCAGCAATAAAGCTAAAATATTGAAGACATGATGTCTCCCAGAAGAAATGAGGTTTGGGGGTTTTTACTTTCCTAAGACAGTGCAGGGCTACAAATATTGAAAACTCTTGGGATTATGAAAGAAACAGGAAAACATAAGGTGGGGAAAGAAGAGAGCTACTATAATAAACAGGGTCACCACCTATCTTGGGATTCCTGGAATTGTGTTGATTTTATCAGCAAGAGTGTGCATCAAAATCCTGCAAAATCACCCAATTTCAGGGTTTGCAAAATGTCATATTATAGCCCTGTGTCATGTTAGCACTTCCCTATGCTACGCTATGTCATCACAGTGTAATGGAACATGGACATCCTCTACCAGACAGGTTTTACAGCACAACAATCCAAACAGCCACATCACACAAACTTCAGTAAGTACCAACGTAAGTGCGAAAACTTGCAAGGCCAGAGAAGGGCATTTTGCTGGCAATGAAGACAGAGGCATGCCATGGGTTCAGAGATCAGAACACCAGATCCTATGGGGAGACTAAAGGCCGTGGATGCACGCACAGTGATACCAATTAAGTCCAGCGGGACTCTATGAGCACCTCCAAGCACTGAATCCAGATCAACATCTCCTACAGAAACATGTAGATGCCTCTATTCAGTGCCAATATTCATTCAAGAAAGAGCAGGTGTAATGAATAGGTTAAGCTGACCACAGAGAAACTTGTGACCACACATTGGAGGAGGGCAAACATGCTTTTGGCTACAAGGGATAAAAAGAAGCACTGCATGAAGGCACATCTTTGTGGGAAGTGAACAGGTGAGCCTTTGTGTCCTCTGTTTTCCCATTTCCTCCTCTTTTCTGTCAGTTCTCCATACTAGGAAAATAAAACAAAGGAGCTCTCAGTTCTTATACCCTGCTCTCCCTTATGAGTGCACTTTCTATTGCCACAAATGGAAGTTCTGGGCCTGGATGGAGATGAAAACATGGAAGAAGAGATCCACCATGCAGGGCTAAGACTAATCTTAACAGAATACTTGTTTAAGAGTTACAAAAACAGAGTTTGAGTGGGAGATTCAAAAGCACTCAGCACTGGCCTAACTGTTCCCTCACTGAAGTCAACGGGAGTTGTACCATTCATTTTATTGACAGCAGAGTTGACTTCTGAAAATTGAATACTTAAAAACAAAGATAGTAAAAAATGAATTCTTATTTGACTACTTGTCATGACAATAGCACCGTAAACATATGACAGTCAAGCTTAAATCTGACTATATGGCTTCTGGACACCAGGAGCTCTGTGTGTCATATTATCTATCTATCTATCTATCTATCTATCTACACACACACACACACACACACACACACACACACACACACACACACACACACACACACACACACACACACACAC
>ML685890.1:1683413-1783285 GCA_007922175.1 Pelusios castaneus
CACACACACACACACACACACACACACACACACACACACACACACACACACCCCCTATAAAATTAATTCACTTACCTCCACATGTTAATAGATTCTGTAAAAGCACAAGGTGATGTGGGCATGAGCATCTTGGGGTTCCATCTCCTTTTGCAATACAGATGTGTGAACAGCCACCATTGTCACGGGAACATGGATGAGCAGCTGCACAAACACATGTAAGAAAATACTATACACTGTATATTCATCAGGATGTTCAGCTAGTGCAAAGCTGGTTCTGTGAAAACTATCAAATTTCATGAGACAAACCGAGTAAATGCATAATTTCTTCAGGTCAATGCTCAAAAGATGATTTATAGTTTCTCTAGGAATATTGCTCCTGATCACCAAGATATATAGACTTCTCAGAAATCCTTTAAGTATTCAGAAACTCGGACTCAAAGAAATTTCTTCTAAAGTTTATCTTTAAAGAATAAGTAGACTTCATGTGCATTTCATCTGCTAATGAGACATGAAGGAACATGTGGCTCCTTTTTTTAAAACCAGACCAAAAGCCTCTTCAATATCCTTAATCTCAAAGGACCCTATAACGATTTACAAAACTGAAGTGCATATACATATACAGGTAAATATACATGCATATGGGCCAAGGTTTTAAAAAGCAATAGGCATGGTTAGGCTCCTAAACCCACATTTAGGAACCTAAGTAAGTAGCCTCATTTTCTAAAGTGCTGAGCCCTCAATAGCTCCATAAATGGGCAACCTAAATGGACAATACAGACAAAGGGTGAGAGGGGAAAGAGGTAAAGTTACTTGTCCAAGACCCCAGAGCAGACAGATAGCAGGACCCAGATCTCGAGTCCCCACCTAATGTCCCATCCGCTGGACTATATCACCTCCAGCATGCGCTTATGGGTAAGCATGTGCTGAAGTGGAGTCCATGTTTGTGATGTCTCAGAATGATGCATTCTTGGATACTAGTAAGTTCCAAGATATTTATAAGGGGGGATCCACGTAAACATAGGAATTATTTCTGTGCCAAACAAGCCTTCCATTTGCTCAGACTCCTTAGTCAGGCATTTAGCATTTGAATTGGCCTTCATTTTTAATGAACATGTAATTTTAATATGCAGTCTCACGATGCCACTGTATGCAGCATGGACTGCTGGAAGAGCAAAAGAAAAAAAATGATTTTTTTTTGTTGCAACAGAGATTCACCTTTAAAGGACAAGTTTCAGATTTCAGCCTTGAAGGGTGATTCTTTTCAAGTGTGACTAAGTAGAAAGCAGGATCCCTGCCATAAACAAAATAAAGTACTTTTCTTTTTTTTACCATCTATGATTTAGCATGTGAAAATAGTTTCCCAATTCTCTGAACAGTGCTTAAATTAAAAAAAAAAAACAAAACCCCAAAAACCTTATGCAACAGTAAAGTAATGGTACCTTTGAAACATACTGGGGGTAGATGGTGGGGCCAGAGGATGAGAGAGAAAAGGCTAGGAATGGTGAATATTATAAATTGTGAAGGAAAAAGGCTAAATCTTTCATAAAATTCTAGAACAAATGCACTAAAAGTGCTCCAAATCCTCAGCTCCCCCCCCCTTTTTTTTTAAATGAATGAATCCTACACTCTCATCATCACAAATTTGAGGGTTTCAGTGCTTCAGAAACAGAGACTTAAGAGTGCACTGGCAGAACAGTGTAAGGTGAAGACCATCAATGGCTTTTTCAAACAATAGGGGTAAATGAGTGGGTGGCGAAAGAGATTTGAAAGTATCAGGATATTTTCTTTGTGTGTCTTTCAACCTCCAGAGAAATGGTTTATTAGACGAGTAGATGAAAGAAACAGACCCAGACATGATATCCTAAAATGAAGCAAGCAAGAGCTGCTGCCCCTCCCCCCTCCAAATCTTCAGGTCTCCTTCCCATGCCCCTTCTGTATTGGGTATACCTTTCCCACCCTCCTTTACGCTCTCTTATTCTGCCATTCTGTCTCTTTCATTCTCTGTATCTTTCCACAGTCTTTTCTGTCTTTCTTTTTTTTATTCTCTTCCTCTTTGGGGGCGGGTCTCTTGGATCCTTCCCCTCCTTGATCCCCCAGTTAACATCCTCCTCTTCCTTCAAAGGCCCTGCACAATCTTTCTTCCAGATATGGAGGGTTTCACAGGAGACCTCCTGTATCCCATCAGCACTTCTCTGCCAATCATAGACTCATAGAATATTAGGGCTGGAAGGGACCTCATGATATCATCTAGTCCAATCCCCTGCTAAAAGCAGGACTACTCCCACTAAATCATCGAGCCAGTTTAACCGGGCCTTAATTAGCCAGAGGGTTGCTGTTACCACCATCTCCAAGGATTGAGTGTCTCTACAGTTCTAACACTTGCTGGTTCCTGCAAAAAGGGAGCAAATATGAAACCAGATTATAGTATGTTTCCACTAACCCACTGATGCAACACCTTGCTCTGCTTGATCGAGTCTCAGACTCATTATTACTTACATAAAGGCATAAACATGTGGATAACAAGAGACAGAATCCCTGCCTTGAGGAGTTTACAATCCTAATGAAAACAAAAACCTAGCAAACAGAAAGCCACCCCAAAGAGGGACATGAAAAGGGGAAAGGCAAGATCATGATTAGCTGCTCACTTGGAAGGCTAACGGGCATGTTCTAAAGATAACAAGGGGTGTGTCTCCACCATATTCTCTCTGGATCTCTCCCTTTCCCCAAATTATGCTTGACTTTCTAGTGCCAGCCTCCAGGAGGAGAAGTGAAATGGAACACACAATCTTAGCCAGTTTTCAATTTTCCTTTTGTTGTGATTGTGTTTCATACTGGCAAGCCTGCTACTTCAGTATGTTTGTCCACTGCTTGTGTCTAAGGTGTAGGAGCCAGGGTAAGGACTAACTGGCATCTCATCTCTTATTTCTCCCCCCAGGATCACTAGCATCAGTGGTCATGTATTTCAGTAAACTATTTTAAAAAGAGCTCCTTCCACACTTTGCAGTTAAACAAAAATACACCAGCCAAACCCTCTGTCCTTGATGCCATAGTGCTTTAGAAATGCAGATGTAAAGCACAGCTATTTTTCTTATAGCCAAGTCCCAAACTCTTGTGTGGAATAACTTACTTATGAAAGACAGTAAAACACGTTTGATCACAGGTTTGGAGTGGTGAAAAGCCAGTGTAGTTAGCCACTCTGCATCAAATAGCCCACATCTAGTTTTACTTTGTTTCTGTTTGCTAAGCAGCATCTGGAGCAAATATTGTATTATGCATGTGCACAGAGAATAAAACGCTACAAAATCTGATAGCCCAGCTATATACTTAGCCATCTTTTTTGTGCAGAGACTACTCATGATAGGAATGGGAAAAGAGACGTGTGCATTGCCTTCTCTTCTTGGAGGTCCCCTGCAAGGCACACTGGACTGGCTGCAATCTAGCTAAGAACTTATTTGAAATAAAAGATACTGGTCATATGATTAAGCACTTCCATTATTGGAGGCCAGAGTGCTCAGTACCGCTCAGGATCTAATCCTCCGCCTATATTTTTTCTACAGACTAATTTCTTTAGAGGAGGAATCTGTCTTACAAGTTTGTAGAATGGCTGGCGTATTTTTGAGTGTTACATAAATAGCCAAAATTGTATGTACCATTTTTCATGAGCAAAAAACCTCCCTGTTTCAAGCAGGGCCTACTAAAAACCCCCAGTACAGTCTGTTTAAAGCGAACACGTGAACTCTGAAAATGAAGAATCAAAAATTCACATGCTGGGATACATACTGGGTATCTCATTCAGAAGTTTAAGAGAAACCAGCATCAGAGTAATCAAGCATACATGGCACTGAAATAAACTTACAAAATTCATCCATATCAACTTCTTCCACTGCATGAATGCCGGTCAGGTGAGCAATTCGGCCTTGAATTCTAGTCCTCTTGTAGCCATTGGTTTTCTCAACTCTCTCAATCATCTGCTGTTGACGGTCAATCCAGTACAAGTGATTCCCCAACACAGTCAGTCCCATTGGCTGCAGGATGTTGGAGTCCTCCAGTGTCACCCGGTTAGCTCCTGAAACAATCAAAAGAAAATACAGATTGTATAAAGACAAACTTGTGTCTCACCTTCTCTTTTCTCTTCTTTAATTAAATTTCCAAAAAATGCTTAATCCCTCCAATCATCTTACTATCAGGAATGAATTTTTAATAAATTATTTTTGATCCAGAGCAACTGGAAATGTTTCCATGGGGTACTTTTTTTTTTTCTTTTAAATTCTCTTTTAAGCATGGACCAATGGAAACCATTTGTGGGCAGAAGAGTGCAGAATTTTTCCCTGGAAGTTAAGGTCTCAAAGAAGACATTTCTTGAGAGAGAGGCACATCCTTTAAAAAAAATAGTACTTACTGAATAATTTCTTTTTCTAATAAAAATCTACATAGACCATTAAGTGCTGATGCTATTCATTAGAAACAAAACCTGGATAATTCAATCAGCATCACAGTGCTATATAAAAACCATAGATACATGTAACATTATATACCTACAGAACCACTCATACAAAAAAACCACGTGGGTACACTTCTCAAACATTAAAAGCCCCCTATGTCTGCATATTAAAGGTTGCAAAGTTAAGCATTCAAGAGTTAGAAAATGCCAAAATTTGGATTGCCCATGTAATCTTTACTCAGCCTTATGGTGAACATATGCTATGATACAGTCTTTGATTACATTGGTTACATACTCTTATACAGGGTGCCTGCCTCTTCCAGTGTACTGCGAATGAATCAGGGCTGCAGAGTGACTGAAGCTATTTGTAGGATTCCTGCTGCCCTGCTTCATTTGCTCTAGAAGTTGGGAGATCTGTAGGGTAGAGTGCAGGGGAACACAGGGAAAGAAGGGTGGGGTTTGGGTTTTTTTTTTTTTTTTGTAGTAGTGATTTCCTACAGTACTCAACAGCTCTTCCTATTTCCTGCTCTCTCTCATACATATTCGCTGTCAGCAACAGACATCCCACTCCACCCAGTGCCCAACAGCAAAGGGCAAATGCTAGCTCAAATTCTCTGATAGGCTGCTGAGTTGCAGGCCATCAGAGCTTCTGCTGCGGAGGGCAGCCTCGGGAAGAGAGGGAGGGAGGCACTGAGTGGGAAATAAGGCAAATGGTTTATTCAGGCCATAGACAGAGCCTTGCATGTGGAGATGAAGTAAAGGCAGTTCGGGAGGAAGGCGGCACAGTGGCACGCACTGATGGGAGACAGTTTGAACAATGGTGGGGCATGAGAATATAGATGAGCTTCGACGTAGAGAGGGACTGAATGGAGAAAGAAGCTGGCTTTACGACAGGAAGGAAAAAGATGAGGTAACAGCGTGGAAAGAATGGACAAACAAAGACAGGGGAGGGGAAACATACTCATAAGACAAAATTAGTGTCAGTATTTCAGCAATAAACTCAGATCTATCTTACTTCCATAGGTCAGAGATGGAAGGCTCATTTTCCAGGCGCCTGACACTCAAAGTAGTAGTAACCGCGCAGAATTTCATACCAGCATTTGCAGTCATCTAAGGCTGAACTGTTGCCATTAGGGCATTTTGGTGTGTTTGAAATGGTTACTGAGAAGAAGTGGGTTAACGGACTCTTCTGACAAGTCAGTATAAACCAGGGCATACCATGTTAAGCATCATGTCAGCTAACCATAACTGAGCCCCACAACCCCGCATGATTTAGTTGCAGTTCATTGACATGATGCTGAACATGATGTATGCTGGTCTACACGGACCAGAGTAGCGTGGTCAGTGTCACGTGAGCCAACTCAGTTATCGACACCCGAGTGTGAACATTATAGCATTTGATATTGTAGCCAAGTCTCAATTTACCTAGGAACCTTACCCACGGTTGGTTGGGGCCCCTACATATTACTACGAAATGAATGCAGTATATCTGTAAAGTGAGAGGTAAGGAGACAAATCCTGTTGTATCTTAAACAATGTCCATGTGCATGCATCTGAAAACTGACCACATTCTACTTCCTACTTCCACATACTACTTTCTTCATGTTCCCTTCACTTGCCCCATCATCCAGCGAGCCTAGCTTTAGTATTGGGAAGAACTGGGATATAAATCAAGGGGCATTTTCACTTCTAAATAACAACAAAAATATAAAATGCTCTGTCCTATTGTTCAAAACTCTCTGGTTAGATTAAAGGAAAATATGCTTGTGTCTGCTATTAATTTGATGGTCTGACTGTGTTTGTCATACCATTTTTGTGAAAGGTGCTTACAAAACTTGTAAATTTTTTGTAATTCTTTCCTATAATGGCAGTCCTTGAATCATTTTCTTACATCAGATAAACCACTTGCAGTCCGTTAGTTCCTGCCTCTATGTACCAGATGTATTCTACAAGAAATGTAAAGTGTAATGGACGTTATGAGTCAGTGGTACCTAAGATTTAATTATGGTAAAGATAATTGAAGCTATCTTGCCCTTTTCCTCCCTGACATTTTATTTTTTTTTAAATGCCCACAAAATAAGATTACAGAATTTGGGTACACAGTAAAAAAGTTAATCAGCACTAGATTCAACTAATTTGCTGAATAAAGTACTTAAGAGCTCAGCCATGCATGCAGATATAATATTTCTTTCAATTACAGCTGTTATTAAATTTGTTCAGAAGATTACAGCACACAAAGACTCTTACTATACTGCTAAAGGAGCAGTGCCTAATACACGCAGATTATATTAAATTAAAAGAGAAATGTATGGAGGTCAGAAATTTCCCAGCTCCTTGTGATTAATTCTAAAATTAATTCCCTCACACATTTAGACACTCCTTACACTCTCCAGTGGAAAATAACTAGTGCCAGTAAAGTTCATGAAAGAAATGCATTCAAGGCCATCTCCAATGATGACTGTTTCCCTTTGTCCTGGGCTGCTGAAGTTGGGGTGGTGGGGGAGGGGACCTCCAGTAATACTGTAATAACAGGAATGTAGGTCATAGGGGTAAGCTGAGATCTTAGAGCATGCAATAAAACAGGTTCCGAAAGCACCAACAGCTGGTGGCCCACAGAGAGCTGAGAGCTTCAATGCTAATAGTAGCCTCTCCATTGATTTCAATCAGCATTAACTCAGGCCCTGACTGCTGAGCCTTACTTCTGAGGCTTGCCACCCCCCTTCCACTCCAAAACACACCTGAGTGCTTTATAAATGCAAAAGAAGTTGAAAAATTGATGAAAGGTGCTGGACCCTCCAGTTTGATAGACTAAGTGCTGGGACCCTGAACCTGCAAGATGTGGAGCACTCAATTTCCATGGGAATCAACAGGACTAGCATTCTCAGAAATCTGCAACTGGGCCACGGTGCTGAGCCAGCTTCAGCTATGCTCAGACACCACTGTGATGGGCTACATTATAAACATCTAGATAAACAGATTTTTAAACATAAGTAGTAATAAAGTGAAGGAATCTTTTTACTCCATTAACAATTTTATATTTTAAAAAAAATTAAAATTGGCCAAATGAATTTAAAATTAAAAATAAAGTTGATGATTCCCGTCCTGAAGTGGCACAGGTCTCACATCATCCACCGCATCCCCCCATCACTTCAACCAATAGGGTACTGGCTCTCTCCCAGTGACTCACTACAGAGGTCCCTGAGCTGAAGCCCTAGTGGGGCTGCTGGCAGGGTGTTCTCTGCTCAACGTCGTTGCCTTTGGGAACTGTTTCCTGTACCCAGGTCTGAGAGCCTGAGTTTGCTGGCTTGCATGGAGTACTAAACCCACGTTTTTCACTTTCTTGTGGTATGGAACTCTGCGGAGAATCATGTGTGGAGGTGGATTAATGATTTGGTATCTCAGGCCTTCACAAGCTTAAGGTAAAATGCTCACAAAGTCCTCTGGGAGATAGGGAAATACTAACGTTCTTGTTTTATAGATGGGAAACTGAGGCACAGAGACACTATGGAGCATACCCAAGGTCACACAGGAAGTCCACAGCCAAGCAGGAAACTGAAGCTGCATCTTCCAAGTCCCAGGCTAGTGCTCTAACCACTGGACAATCCTTGCTGTGTGTGTGTTACAGTTAAATGGTCACTGGGTTATTTGATAATAATTCAATTTAAAATAATAATGAAAAACATGTTACGAGTAAAAAGTATCTAATTTCCTTAATGATTAAACACTTCGATTTCCCGTATGAAAGGAACATGTAATCTTTTGAAGGTGGAAATTAGAATTCAAATGAAAAAAGAAAACAATGAAAAGCTTGATGGACAAATAATTCCCCTCTTTAAATTTTCATTGAATACAAAGTATTTGTTCTGACCTCAAATAAAAATGTTCAAACTCTTTCAGCCCTTTAAGAACAAATAAATAAAACATTTTATATCATTCACTTGGCAGCAGCCTGAAGCTGTTTGCAAAGCCTTATGACATTCCAAAAAGCTCCAATGTCTGAAAGCTGGGAGGGAAGAAGGAGGGACAGGACACAGAAGGAACCCCCTGCTTATGAAAATCAAAGTCCTATAGACAAAATCATGTAACACCTTCCTTGAAAGTTAAACACTGGACAGCTTAGCAGCTATTCTATTACTTTCAACATAGTGCTGTAAAATATCTGTATTTTGGTGAAAATATCAAAAAAATGTGTCATCTCTCTAATTCTGTAAGAGGGAAAGGATGCCTAGCACTGCCTAATTAGAATAAAATATACAACACAACCTTTTGATCTGATTTGTGTGATCACCTCAGTTTACATTAAAATCCTTTTGTGCATGTGTTTTGTTTTAATGTGTTTTGGCCAATGCACAGTTTATTTCTGATGGCCTCATTCAAGCCAAGCTTCTTTTGGCTGTCTATTCTCTTCTGGGCCTGAGATATGAAAACACAAAGCATTTTTAAACACAAAAATGTGCTGTTAACTTGTCAAAAATCAACAGCTCAGTAGATCAAATTACAGTGAACTCTGCTGGATCAAATATACCCATACCTCTCTGGCTTTGAGATGCAGATCCCCTGGTTAATCAACATTGAATTTCTTTACCCCTACTGTCTTCCCCTTTCATCTTCTCTATAGTGTCTTATTTTCTGTTTCCCCTTAATGTTCATCAAATAAATATATATTGTAAACACCGATTCAGGGCTAAACAGAGTAAGTTTAGTTTTTCCTGTAACATAATTTAAGGTGCTACATTTGCAGAGCTCAGGTGAATTTCTTTAGGGGAACAGAGTCCAGTTGCAATGATGCAATGTGTGTATCCCCTGCCAAAACTGTGAGTACTGCATACTGGTCATCACTCATCTAGTACCACTGCCATGACCGTCTCGTACGTCACTTGTATACACGTCACTTAGACAAACACAGGAAAAGAAATTAACAGATCTCTTCCCTGAGCAACTTAGAATGCATTAGTATTAGGACTTCTGTTTTTCAATGTTAATTTCATTTTTCAGGGCTTATTTTTATCTATTTTTGTAGCTGTCAAAAATGGGGGGGGAGGGGAGCCGCGTTTTCAGGGCCCTCTCTTCATATATGCACATAGTACTTGTTTAAAGAGCATTATATTAAAGTGCATTAGGGAAAGCTGAGTAAGCACACCAGCAGGGCTTTCATGGAGCAGTTAAACCATAAAATTGGTGCACTTAGAAATCACTTGCCTATAGTCTACATTGAGCAGTAATGCAGAAAAGTTCTTAGATACAAACCAGGGAGCAGGGACATCACCTATATAAACAAACTGGTCTAGGAAAGGCGTGAGGTCAGCTTGAACTGAGCAGTCATTTCCAGTGTTTGTCCGGTGTTTATTGGCTGTATGCCCCTCTCCTTGTTTTTTTGGAATTGGGAGTGTTTTATCATGTTTACCCATTAAAACCTAAAATCAGACACCCAAATTATAAATGATTTGTTTTACAGCAGCACCTCCAAGTGCATGCTGAACAAACAGAGACACAGTCCCTGCTTTAAAGAGTTTACAATCAAAGACGACAACCCATCTGTCAACTAGTTTCAACACTGCAAACATTCTAAGTCTGGGTATTTTCAGTCCCAATTCTTTCGCACAGAGAAAGTTTTATGGGTGCTAGGGCCCATAAAGTAAAAACCCAAGTCATGGCTATGTTTCTTGATTACCACAAGTATAAGCAAGTGCTATTTCTGTGGGTCTCCTTTCTTTCTTTCATGGGTGTAGGTGGCAGTGCTCTTTTGAGACAATACCTACACAGATGTGTTCACTGTCCTCCTTCCTGGTACATCCCCCTACAAACCTAACTCCTCCTGACTTTTCTCATGCTTCTATGCATTTCTCAGGGGAGGTGGCAGCGCCCTGGTTGGCTGGGGCTGTATTTTGGTGGGGCCGTGGGCCCACCCCGGGTCTGCAGCCCTTAAAGCCCCTGCCTTAATCCAGTCTGAATCTCTGACTCTCCATTCCCTCTTCCCAGATTTGTTTTGTGTTCACTTTATTATAGCAGTGCCAAAGACCAGCCAAGAAAGGGACCTAATTGTGCTAGGCCCTGTACAAACAAAAGTAATAGTCAGTCCCTACTTCTATCCCAGTGCTTGTGTGTTTTGCCGCATGGCCCTCTCTGATTTCGCTTTTGGCCTTCCCTCTCCCTCTCCAGGCATTCTCAAGCCAGACCAGCACTACCCTTTCCATGAGTTAATTAAATGCTCTCCTAACTTGCAGTCTCTCTTCCAGTTCTGAAGTGTTCCACTTTTTGTGTCTCACTCTCTCAATTCTTCTCTTTTGACCCTGGTATGTCTTATGGACCAAGCATTCCCACATTCCTGCTCTGTCCTCCTACTGTGCATTCACTCTCTGAACTCTGATCTAGATTACAATTGGTGACTCAGCCTCTTGCTCCTTAGTACCAAACCCATTGCTCTTCTGACTCCTCCTCCATCTGCTGCTTTCTCCAATCCATAGAGAATCAGGAGTGACTGACACTGGACTGGAAGACCACAAACACGGATACTGTACTGGTTCTGCTACTGACTTGCTGCATGATATTGGCCAGGTATTTCTATTTCTCAATTTCCACCTTATATAAAATGGGGGCCCATAATGCTTATTTGCCAGCGTAAAGCACTGATATCTTCAGATGAAGCTATGTACATAAGCCTCGCAGTAGTAGTACGATTACAAATGTGAAGCAGTACTACTGTAGGGGGAAAATGAGACGACCTCCTGAGACTAGATTAGGATTCCAAACAAGCTAAATTGTCACTCAGTTCAGAAGGACAAAGGTTTATGGATTTGTTGTCATTGTTTTGGTGTGTACTTGTTTGCACGTGCATTATATGACTACACAAACTTTTCAAACAAGTATAAAAAACAAAAAGTGGGATGCTATTTTGGGCCTGTCAGTCTTGGCAGCTCCTCTTTAAGGTACTCTTACTATACCTACCTAACATTTTCTGCACTACCACTAACCAGCATTTGGCATTTAAAAGCCAATTGTATTGACAGTGACAATTAAAAAAACCCAAAACACTCAGGTATGGTGCTATAGACCTTTAAGAGGTTTATAGGCTCTTGCCATTTAAGTGCTGCAAAGGAGGGAGCATATTACTGATCATCCATGCAAGCTGCCTGTATGAAATAGAAGCAGCCCCGGAGGACTGTGTCAGAAGAAACAAACACACTACAAATACTCATTGCTCAGTGTGCTTTGCTACCACCACATACCTGACAAATCACAGCTTTCGATGCGTTTGAGATCTGCGTCCACCCAGAAGAGTTTCCCAAGCTTGTTGTCAATCACCAGTGCCACAGGTCGGATCAGCCCTGTATTAAAAAGCACTTCTCGCTCCGTGCCGTCCAGGGCTGCACGCTCAATTTTTGCGGCTCGCTCTTGCATGTTGGTGAAGTACATGTACCTGATACCAAATATAGACACCAGTCACTTACATCAAGAGTTTTGGGTGTGATGGTTTTCTCAAAGTTTCTTTTAAGCCTAGAGAGTGTTATTGCGCACCTCTTCCCCAGTCTTAGTGCTCAGCAATGGCCGCTCAACATCTTGCCTTCTCTATGAGGCTCCTTCCCTCTTACAGAGTGAAAAAAATCCCAATAAGATTAATAAAACTGATGCTTGCAGAGGAAAAGGGGAACACACTGCAAAGAACAGCACTTCTCTGAGCAGTTCACAGTGCACAAGAGTCACTCCTGAATACAGGTCTCCAGGGGGCCACTGTATTCACTATTCCTTAAGCCTTAAAACATTTTAAAAAGTTTAATTTTGCAATTTTTTAAAAATGGTTTGAAAGCAGGCCTAGAAAGGTGGAGGCTAGTGAGAAAGTGTTTTTGGAATCATCCTGGAAATCCAAATTCCCATTTTAATTGCAAAAGTATAAAGGTTTCCTTTTATAATTACGACATATGTCCTTGTGAATTGGTCCCAATAAGACTAAAGCCTTACCTATCTCTAATCCCCACTTCAAACACTAGCCTGTAAAATGGGTTATAGATATTAAATTCTGTATATAATCACACGTACGCCAGTTGAACAGTAAACCAACAACCCTGAAAATGCTAGATTTTCTCAGAACCACTATATCCACATGGATATGGATTATTGTCACTCAACATCTGTCAGCCTTATGATTCTTTAGTCATTTTAACAGTAGTCAGAAAGTTGGGCATTTAACTTACTAGAGAGAATGGTAAAGAGGTTCGTTCTCATATGTCAAGCCCAAAGCTGATGATACCCTGTGCTAGAGACGTGGTACTCTGAGCATAACCAAAACTGCTATGCAACAAAACAATTACTTTCATTTCAGCTGCATATGAAAAATCTCTCCAGCATACCCCTCCTGTTTTAAATTTATTTTAAAGGTTTTAAAAAATATAGTTGTAAAACATTCTTCAGGCAGAAGCGGCCTTAAAATATACAGGTTTAAAACAAAAAGGGATAATCTGCTTTTATCTTATGGAACTGGCTGTTATTGTGGTGTTTTAACATGACCAGAGATGACCCGTACCTGATGATTTGGGGGAGGTGGGCGCCCAATTTAAAAGTGTGGCTGTCCCCAGAACAGCTCAAATCACGCTCCTGCCAGGTAGCTGCTCCTTTATTCTCAGTCTGCTCTCCCAGAAACCAGTGGCATCTCCCTGCAATGCCCAGCTGTTGCTCCTGCCTCTTCTTGCAGGTCACAGCTCGCTGGTTCTGCTAGCTGCCTCACAGGTAGAGGTCCCAGCTGCACCATGTGACTGAGTGCAACTGACAAACCCTAGCAGAAATTGGAGGCTGAGGGAGACGTGATCCTGCCCAACGTGTTGCCTCTGAAATAAATACTATGTGCGCAGGCAATGGATATATAAGAACATGTAAACTATTCACTGAATCTCAAAGCATGGAGAGACTCACCCTCGCTCTGCATTAACCACTATGGCTCTTGGTTTGTCATGGTCCCCTCGTAACACTGTTCCAATTGGCTCTCCATTAAGTCTATGAACATTGATTGAATTTGTGGCCTCACAAGTCCAGTATAAGGTATGGCTGTAAATATCAATACTCAAGTCATGAGGCTGCTTCTCTGGATTTTGGCTTTGGTTCGGAGAGCTCATGACAGTGAAAGGCTATAGGACAACAAAAAGAAAGATCCATTATGACAAAAACTGTGAAGAGACAATTTTCTTTACAGGGGTGATTTGATAAACTACAAACATCAGAAACAACCAGGAAAGAAATTATTTAGGGATGCAAAACTAGAAGAAACAGAATGAAGCAGAGTGCCTCTCACCCCCCGCAACCTACCAAAAAAAATAAATAAATTATGCTGTGGATTAGGGACAATATGCAGACAAAAGGTCATTAAGATTATGTAAAATCTCCAAAAAGAAGTCAGGGAGTCCCTGTCACTGGAATTAATCAAAATTAGCCTAAACAAAACAATAGAGAACATTGCATCAGGAACAATCTTGTAGTAGCAGGGGAATGGACTAGATGACCTAAAGAAAAGATGATCCAGATCCAAAGACTGTTACATATTTGAACAGGGGCAAGCTTTATTCATAAACTGAGGTACTGGAAGAAAGAAATAGCAGGATTTGCAAAAACTACACTGCATTTTTACAGGCAGCGCTTTTTTCCTTTAAAAAAAAAAAAAAAAAGGTGCTGGTACGCCAACAGCAGCGTGTGTGTGTGTGCGCGCCCTCCACAACCCCTGGCCCCCAGCGGCTTTCCTGGGCCACTGCCTTTCCACTCTGCCACTCTCCATGCCCTTTCCCCGATCCTCTCCGCCCCCCCCCGCTGGTTCCCTGTTACTTTCAGCCCCCCCCCCCCACTGGTTCCCCAACCCACTTCCCCGCTCCTCTAGCCCCTCCAGTCCGTTCTCCACTCTCCTGACAGTTCCCTGCTCCTCTCGCCCCCTCCCCCCTTACCTGGCTGGAGCTGCAGGGGCAGCCAGAGTCGCTCCTGGGTCAGGCTGCTCCCACCCTGAACACACTCCATCTGAGCATGCCCAAGGCGGAGATTTGAAAAAGCTGCAGCCTGGCCACAGCTCCCAGGCATCCATGGGCTGGATTATGGCCTGTGGCCACCTCTCTTGGCCCCACTGCCCAGCTGGGGGCCAGGGTCAGCAGGACAAAGGAGCGAGTCTCCTTTCCCCTGGGGCCGGCCAGGGAAAAATAGGTGCTGCCACGCAGTACAGGTGTGTACCGGCAGGGAAAAAAGCCCTGTTTACATGTGTGTTTAATGACACAAGCAATGAATTATTTTTATGTATACAATTTTCTTCTTAACAACATGGAATGAAATATAAATAAAAATCAGAACTATTCTTTTCCTTATAAAAAAGAAAAGAAAAAAAAAGCTTTGCCCAGAAATGGAAAAATATCCAGTATGTGTAAAAAAATAGTAATTAGCAAAATTCATGGGAATACAACATAGCAAAATTCAGTAAACTAGTTAGCCAAATTTCCTGAGGAGCTGCTGCTTCAAAGACCTTAACACCCTTTAATCAATGCAATGGAAGAGAAAAAAAACACATAGCAAATTAATTTCCAGTCCAATTTGCACCTGGTAAATACCACCAAAGAGAAGCTATACTCCAACAATTATCACCTACTATCACCCAACCAGCATGTTCACCCCTTACTCAAAACTCTTCTGTCCCCAGCTAGTAATTCATTTTTACATCCCCCTCCCCCATCAAAAAAATATCAAGGAAAACAATCAAAATGGCTAAGAAGGTAAATTTTCTTCCTTGTTTGAAGGACACCAGTCTTTTACAATTGGTTCTCTGGAAAGCAAGAAGGAAGAAAGATATATGTAGACAGGCAATGTCGGCTCCATTTAAATCATGTCAGAGTTTACAGGGGGCAAAAAAGGACAATGAAGCTATATCTAGTCTACCTGAAATTTAATTTCATCCTGCATTATTTTAATTATATGTTTTAGGAATCTGTTAACCTTTCAAAACTTGACAGTTGTGTAACTGCTGACATTGTCTGTGAGTAGCAGTACACTTTAATTCTTACTCAGTCGTTTGCACAATGATGATAAAGCCCTGACTCAGCAAAGCATTTAAGCACATGCTCAACCAAAGCACTTGAGTATGTGAATTGGGGCCAAAATGTGGTTTTGATGGCCGAGACTGAGGCTATGTACACATGAGAAACTTGTCCCGCAATAAGTTGTTGCGGGACAAGGGAAGCGCTATAGTGTGTACGTACGTACTCCTTGTAGCGCAAAGGAGCATTCACACGCTCCTTTGAAGTCTTGCTACAAGGAGCAGTGCATGGTGGTCACCTGTCCCACAATGCACTGCCCACAGCCAGCCTTTTGGCTGGCAGTGGGCTGCCCCAGAGATTGACTGACAGGCCCAGCAGCTGGGCTAGGGGGCTGGCTGCAGCCCTCGCCGCCTCTCCAAGCCCAGCCAAGGCTTCAGGTGGCTGTGGGGGCCCCTGCCGCCACACGAACCCCAGCAGCTGGGCTAGGGTGCTGGAGCGAGGGCAGCTGCCAGTTGACAGGGGATCCCCCGAGGTTCCCACCAGCGGAGCGCTGGGTCTTGGAGCTCCTGCTGCCTGCAAGCTGCCTGATGGGGCAGCTCGCAGAGAGTGGGTCTCAGCGGAGCCCCCCATCCTGGCAGCAGCCAGAGGGGCTGAAGTCGCCTGTGCTTGGGGGCTCCCGAGCAGAAGCCCCAGCCCAGGGGGCCAATCCCCGGGGGCTGCCAGGTTCCTGGGGGCCACTCTGGGACACCGGAGTTGTCAAATATGTCAATTTCACTGCTCTAGCAGAGCAGTAAAATTGACATATCTGACAGCTCCAGTGTCTCAGAGTGGGCCCCACTGGCACTCTGGGACATTTCCAGAGGCTGTCAAAAGCGGAAAAAGTGTACACACGAGCTCTACTGCGGAACAGCTGTTCTGGGGTAAACCTAACCACTCTCGATTTGGGTGGTTTAACTGTTGCGGGGCAGGAGGCTGTTGCCGTGCAACAGGGAAAATGCTCGTGTATACACTGGAAGCCTTATCGTGTGATAAAGCGATCGTGTGTACATGGCCTGAGTTTTTAATCCCAGGGACCTTTTAATGATATTATGCTCACTAAACTGGCATACATAACACAGCCTCTAAAAAGAGTAACTACTGTGAAATAAACAACGTAACTAGTGGTAGCAGGTTAAAGAGTTTCCCTAACTGTCTTTTTACAACTATCACAGTTGTGAAGTTAGTGATATATAAAACACATGGAGACATGCCTTAAGTGACAGTATTCTGTTCTTGGCTTTTGTATACAAATTAAGATCCTAATTTAGTAAATCCTTAGGTTCTACTTCCAGGGAATAAAGTTAAACACGTGCATCAGGACTTGTCTACACTTGTGCTTATGCCTGCAAAACTTTTGCCATTCAGGGGTATGAAAAAGCCACCCCGCTAAGCATGTAAGTTTTGCCAGCAAAAGCATGTTTACCACCTCTTATTTAGGTGGTCATTTATTCTGTCTTTCTCCCATCAACATAACACAGCTACAGTGATGGTTACGCCAGCAAAACTTATGTCCTCAGTCTTTGAGATCTACCTATTAATCAGAAAAACTTACCTGGGTGCCATCATCTTTGGCTCTTTTAATAATGTTCTGACGTCCATCCACCCAATAGATCAGTTTATCTAAGGGATCATAATCAATGGCCTTCACATTTCTTAGGCCATGCATAGGAAGGATGATATCTGGACTTTGCTGGTCATCTGGTATCATGCGACTGATTGCAGATTTCTGGCTAAACAGTAAGAAGCTGCTGGGTGCTGAAACAAGTTCAACAAAATGCATAAGAAAAGAAAATAGAACAGAATCGCCAAGTATACTGGTAGCAATCATTAGCCATGTAAGAAAATATTTGAAGGAAAAATTCAAGAGCAGTGGAGAGGTATTTGTTGGGTCACGGACAAAAATGATTTCTTTCAATGGGGTCCATAGGAAAAATGTTTGAAAACCATTGTTCCAGAAGATTGAAAAGAAAATTCTAGAGGTATGAAAAATGATCACAAAGAAAGCAAAACTGCTCAGAAGTTGAAACTTTTGCTATTAATCATACAGTCAATTTTTGCTCATAATTTTATAGTTTTGAGGATGAACCAAGCACTCTCTCACTGAGATATTATTCCACCTCACTATCATGGAATACTCAAAATTACATAACAGGCAGCATGGTAATGAGAGGAATGCAGATAAGCTAATAACAGTGAATTAGGAATCATACTACAGTCTTTAATGGAAGTACTTCTACATGTCATTCTTGGCTCGTTAAAGGTGACAAGACATTCTCGTCTTGCTTATTTATGATTCTGTACTGTACAGGGAGAAGGCTGAAAGCATGTTTTTCTTCTCCAAGCATTTTCTTTTCCAGTTTGTTTTTTCATTAAAAACATAGGCCGCGGCAAGAACAACTCTATGGACCATTGGACAGCTAGCAAGACCATGACATCACACATCCAAAGGAAGTGAAATCTGATTGATTGGGAGGGGATGGGACTACTACAGACAATTTAAAACCCAGTGTTTTTGGTTTTGCTAACGCTTGTTTAACTAAAACACTAGGGAGAAAAGATGCTTTTGTTTAGGATTTCATTCACACCCACCCATCCATTAAAGGTTGGGAAAGCTTCTAATACACAGCTGACTCACGAAGAAAACACATCCAGCAAAACAAGACAGACCAGACTTGGTAGTGCTGCTATTTCTACTGCTTTAAAAAACAATCCAGCCTTTCAGTTCTTCATTATGCATCCTAAAAAGGGTGCAACCCCTCCCCCCTTTTCATTTGCAGATCACCTTTAAAACCAATACCCTCCAGATTATATGTATATGAATCCTTTCCTTTCTATAACAGAAGGCACCCCATGAAGCAATGAGCTGGAAGTGCTAAAGAATATCATTAATAAATAAAAGGACATACAGCTGCAGTTCCTGCCGTTAGGATCCAAGGTGTAGTGAGAAGCACAGCCACATCTATACCCATTTGGTATGGCAAGGCACAATTGTCCACAGTGCCCGTTGTTTTGCATGCAGTCATTCAAGCCATCCTGGCGCGAAGAGTGAAAGACCAGTATATCCATCACAAAATCCAGATGTCCCTGAATTAGTGTCCGGTTTTTCCCATTGGTCTTGTCTGCTCTTTCTATACTATGAAGGTTCCAGTCTGTCCAGTAAATGTAATCACTGTACTGTGTTAGTCCGAATGGATGAGGTAGATCATCTGCTATTATTTCTCTTTCTTGACCTGAAAATGTAACTACATACTATTAGCAGTAATCATAAGCAGTAACTGAAGCTCAGTTGCAAAAAAGTGACGAGGTTATTTAATCCTGTGTGAATAAAATGTAATTTTTTTAAACTCATTTTATTTTTGAAAGATAATTTGCTAAGAGACAGTACCATGGAATTTGCAATTCATAATTCTACAATATCTTCCTATGAAGAAGAACTACTTAGATCCAGATTCTGATACTCTTACTGAGTAATATCTTGCTTCAGAGATAGTGCCATTGAAACTACTGTCATTTTAAGAAACATCGCTTTGGGTCATGTTCCAAAGGGGTAGCCGTGTTAGTCTACTGCAGAAAAACAACAGAGTCCTGTGGCACTAACACCCCAAACTGAATCCCAAGAAAGATCATTAAGCCCCCAGTCCATGATAAACACTTGATCAGGATAAAAAATAACCTAACATCATACATGAAGCAACAAGTACTGTGAGCAACGTGCTCCAAAGTATCATACAGATGAACTGTGGGACTCGGTGATAAAGCTAATCCAGAGAAATTCTGAAATTGGATTAAATTATAAAAACCCACAGTAGCTATGCAGTTTAAGATGGTGCAGATATTGAAAATGATTGCTTGTATTTGTCTGGAAAAACGTCAACTCCCCACATGACAGTGTTTAAATACTGAAGTTCAAGGTTTTTATCACCTTCTGGAGCATCAGGTACTGTCCAAAGCATGATACTGGACTAAATTAATCATTATGCGAAACCCTATTTTACTGGAGTCAATGGAGCGATGATACTTTACACCAGGTGAAGAGGTGCTCCTAAAAATGTCTACCTGGTTTAAAATAATCTTTTTGGTGGTGGGAGGAGGGGGATGTACACCATTTCACCTACACATACACACTCCCCTAAGATTTTTTTTTTTTTTTGAATGCCCTATTTTTTCCATGAGTTAGCCTAGGCTAGAAGAGGAAAGAAAAGCTTAGACATCAGAGTGAAAAGCCATTTTACAACAATATTTTTTTACATTCACTTACCCTAGGAAGAAAGTTAGTAATAAACAAACTATATTTGATGTAGTTGAATTGAAACTTATGGGTTTTTTTGCTTGTTCCCAGGTTAAGTAAACAAAACTCCAAGAAGTAGGTATTTTTACATGCTGTGTAGTGTCTGAGAGCAGGCTGGGAACACCGTCTGCTCAATAATTTAAGACTGCTTTATTCACTGCTGCTGTTCTGTGGGCAGACATATTTCATTCCACACCTCCCACCCAGATTCTTTTCTAGACAGATTCCTCAGCGTGCATCATTGCATAGCATAGGGAAGTTCTGTCACCTCACTTTTATCCCAGTTACATTTCCCTTAACCAGTCAGATTGCTAAAATTCCACCTTGAGTTCTTGCTAACCTCCTTACATTTCATTAACTATAGGTAAGTCTAAGCAGCAAAATTGACGCCATCAGATCAAATCTTCTGTATTGACTGAGTGGTCAGTAAAGACAAACCAAGCTGATCTGGAAATCACCTTAATAAAAACACTGCCTCAAGTGGTGTAGCGGTGTGTCGAGGGGAATGCATTTCCTGCAGTGCAGGTCAGTAAAGATGGCGCACTAAAGGGGAGTTATAAAGTGGAAGGGAGTTACACACGCTACACAGAGTAGTTTGCGTAACTCCTGTTGGCTGCCACCGAATTTTGCTGGCAGTGCAGATCGGGCCTATGTATCACTGTAAGCTTCAGAAGTTCACTGTCCTCTTTCTCCTCCAAAGCGATCAATGTATTAACTGATCCTAATCCTAGTGTTCACACCACTTTAATTTACCAGATCTGATTTAATCTCATTCCACTCTGAGAAGTGGCCATTAAGTACTGAATTTCCTCTCAGTACCACAAAAAGTTTCATTCATTCTAGAAATCTGCCTCTTGCACTCTGGCAATTTAGTATCTTATCAGTCTCATGAGGGCTCTTCTTGAAAGCTCTTGATAAAAAATTTACTTTGATTGCAGAAATAACCATGAAAGACTTTCAGAATCATGCAGCTGTTTTATGGTTCTCCAGAGGTTTCACCTTCCCTCCCAATTGCTCATTTCTTTTACATCTTCTCTTGCAGCTCCTCAAGCACTCACTGCCAGCAGACAATGACAATGAAGTATCTCAGTCAGGGTACAGCCCATCATGCTCAGAAGCCAGGTTTGATATTGATCCCAATGATATTTAAGTGGTTTCTAGTTTTTCTTTTCCATGTGTTTTCACCTGAGTGCATACAGGATTACTGAATTAAACACAGCTGTGTTTAATTCAACATTTACTTCAGGAGTGGGGTATTTGGAGTTCCACAGCTCAGTACATTGTGAAAAAAAAGAGACAGTGTAAAGTCACAGAGGTGTGCTAGTAACGCATGGTTTCCTAAAAGTCATTTCTGCAAAATGTGCCGGGGGGGCTCTTCTTCTGATTGGTGGCCAAGCCTATCACATGGCTTACCATTTGTATTATTTAAACAAGCCATTTTGGAGTGTGATGTGAGAACAGAAAAAGCATCTTAAAGTTTCTTGAAGAAAAATTGATGTCCCAATAACTCCAAACTGCCAAAATAAAGCTTTACAAGTTTCATTCTAAAGTTTAGATTTTCATGGAAAATTAAGAGACCTGAAAATAGGAGCTTAATATGGAATGATCTTTTTTTAATTTAATTATAATGTCATCGCAGTGACTCTGAAATAGTTAATGGAGATAACAATATATTTACCTTTTGCTGCATACTTTAAATACAGAATTTCTGCAGGTATTAATCCATATCTAACTAAGTCAGCATAATCTATGCAAATGAACATGGGACAGGGAACTCAGGAACTCCTGGATTTTAATGCTGACTCTGCCATCAATTTGTTGTGTTCATCAGACAGTTTTTAGACAAGGAAACTGAGACCTGTCCATCTCTTACTTTCCTAATCTAAAAATATGGGCATAATTCGGTCTACCTCATCTGGCTTTTTGAGGAATTATTAGCATTTATAAAGCACTTTGAAGATGTAAAGATCTACAGAAAGTGCTAAATACAGTATTATCAGTTCTCTCCTTTATTCAATTAGCCACCATGTCAATGTTAATGTAAAGATTTAATAAGCCTTATCTGAAAAAAAAGCTTCTGAAGTTCTAATAAAATCCCATAGGAAAACACATGTAACGCTTAGCTAGCTGTACGGCACCAGGGATGCATGTAGTAAATGTGGATTTTGGTTTGAATTGTGAACTTGCAGAGCCAGTCTGCAGCTGGACTCTGCCTTTGATGGGAACACGGTTGTGAAATTAGGCAACAGAAGTCTGTGTCCAGACTCTCAGGATAGGGGCCAATTAAACTGGAACAAAAGTAAGAAGATTCAGTTTTCCTAACCTGGTGAAAACAAAAACTGAGGTTCTGTGTCTTTGATCTGGTAGAAGACATGGGTAATTTAGTATCAGGAGCAGAAAAAAGGATGTTAAATAATCTCACTGGTGTAGGAATTTAGTCTGAAGAATAAACTGTTTGTTATTAAACTTTAGCTGCATTTGTAATTTTTAAAATGCAGTTTATTACCTTATGGGAAATGCTTTAGAAAGCCCGGTTCATTATTTTACTTGTTTTAAAAAATTACTTTAAATGTTTAGTTCACAATTTTGTTGAACTTGCAAACAATGTTTATGTATGTTATCATGTGGATTTTATTCTACTATTTTCCAAAATATTAATTAGCACAAACTAGATTGGTGGTATGATGAAATGCATTATATATAAATTAATTAATCCTGTAAGCTTGTCATCCGAGAAGAATAAAGGTTAGTTTGGAGGCAATCACCCTCACTTTTTAATTACACCTTTTAAAGGAAAAATCTACAAAATTCCCTTAATGGGGACAGCGCACAGTTCTGTACAAAACACCATGATGTGTGTTTCTTTTAATATAACGGCAAATTACCTAGCATGTTTGATGACTCAATCATACTTGTATCTAGGTCAGTCCAATATAGTCTCTGGTCTGAATAATCAATAGTTAAATCATTGGCACGTCCCACTTTATCTACCAAAGTGATGCCGTTTGTCCCATCCATATATGCCCGAACGATCCTTGGTTTACCTCCCCACTCCGTCCAGTACATATACCTGTAATCAAAAAAGAGAAGAAAAATAGGGACCAGTTTATGATATGGAGTCAAATTCAGCTTCAATACCCAGGACTCCCAAAGAATTTAGCTACTATATTAATTGGTAGGTGATCGAGCAATAAAATAAAGAGATAAATAATTAATTTCATTGAGCTCAAGTCAAGCATGTTGGTTTTGATGGATTGGGCCAGAGTGCTCAGCACTATGCAGGATCAAGTCTGATATGCCTTAAGTCTGTTACTATCTCTACATCACTGCATGCCTCCTTGGGACTAACTGCTTAATTCTTTCAGATGAGAGATAAAACTAGGGCCCTGACTTCTCGTGGTGCTGCAGGTACTGGAGAATTTTCATTATGAGTAATTGTGTGAAGGATGGTGCCCTAGGGCTTGGCTACGCAGACAATGATGCAGCTGCACGTCCCATGAAGACACTCTATGCCAATAGCAGAGAGCTCTCCTATTGGCACAGTAAAACCACCTATGCAACCAGCAGCAGCTATGCTGGTGGGAGACACTCGCCCACTGACATAGCACTGTCCACACTGGCATTTATGGGGTAGTTTATTCACACTCCTGAGTAGCATAAATAATGCCAACACACATTATAGCATAGACACAGACTTAGTCAGATTCAGATGTTGCAACCCAACTAAATTCCACTGCAGTTACAACTGAATAAAAGTAAGTGTTACTACTTCCTGCCCTAACACTATTGGTATGAATGCGTTTGACATTTGAAGTCCACCCTAGAAGTACTTAGATTTCTGTGGTCAATGTGGTCAACATACTTCAAAACAGGAAGTGTCACAAAACACATCTCCCAATATTTCCTAATTTACATTTGGCTCACATTTATTGCAAGCTGGAATATCCCATGTAACTGCGTGAAGCTCATTAGTGGATGCTAAAGTTTGCTTTTGGAAACAGCAATGACAACAAAAGTTAATTAACAGTAATTTTAAACTTTGCAGTACCACCTCTATACATTTCCTGGAGGGGTTGTGGGGATTACTCCCTTAACGTCTATAAATTGCTTTGAGATTTTCTGATGAAATGGTGCTAGAGAAATGCAATGTATAAGTATATATGTTATTAATTATTGTTATGCTCATAGAAAAATAAATAATACTCCCTACCCTTTAGTGGGATCAAGAGCCAAAGACCGTGGGTTATCCAAATCTTTCCATACAAGAACCTGTCTGTACTGTCCATCCAGGCGCGCTACTTCAATTCGATTGGTTCCAGTATCTGCCCAGTAAAGATTCTTTCCCATCCAGTCTACTGCCATTCCCTCAGGGTAGTCTAACCCGAACTCAATCACATGCTCAACAGAACTCCCATTCATGAAAGCTCGGCTTATGGTCTGGAAAACAATCATTTAAAAACATTACTTTGTACCTTATGGACATGCACCAAATTAGGGGATCAAAACTTTATGAAGATTATCGTTCAATAATAAATGTAAATCCCCAAGCATTAAATGCTACATGCATGCTTTTGCAATTTATATAATCTATATGGATAACAAAACACATTCATTCAAAAGAGAAAGGCTTGAATTTTCAGAAATAACTAATGATTTTGGATGTCCCCCTTGACATGCACGAAGGGACCTAATTTTCAGAAAATGATCAGCATACACCCTCTGAAAATCAGGTCCCTTCAAGGGATCCCCAGGTAGGCACCCATTTACTGAGCCTTCCACCCCAAATCCCAGTTTCCTTATAAAAATTGCGGCCCAACTTTTTTCCTCTATAAATTCTTTGTAAAGTTTTCAGCTTGTAGAGGATATGCCTCTTATCTGGAGAAAGGGGAATTCGTCTATTGATTTTCCTGTATTAGTCAAAGCTTGTCTGAACATTAATGAGAAGGGTGACTTTGCTGGTTCTACCTAAATTTCAGTAATTCATGCTTAGCAGAGCTGGCCATGGAGCAAGGAATATGTACATAGCATACAATCATGTGCATGTAAAATGGACACCATATAGTATCCAGTAATAGCATCTGGAGCCAGAATACAAATTCAGCTCCCCAGTTTAGAACCAACTCAATTCTGAGTAATCACTTTACAAAGATTATGTCTGGTACACTATCCAATTTTATGACAACTTGAAAAAAATACTCAATTAACATAATGGGAGATTGGAAGGGAAGGCTTGTCATTTCCAATTCTCAATGTGCGTGTGATTTATTTAGTAATTGTCTGTGGTTTGGAGCACATGGATTTATTACACTGGTACACTGGTACATCTCCTAAGGAAAAGTGTCCATATCATAAAACCCACTACCAGCATTAAACAGACACCCTAGTTAGTTTCAGTGGGGAAGAGGAAGGCTACAGAAAATGAACGACACCCGGGATCCCTAGAAGTGATCCGTTCCCTGTTATGGCTGAAGCACTCTGGCAGAAGGGCCTCCACAGCTTGTGGGGTACCTATTAAGGGGCTAAACAGAGAAGTTAATTTTCCAGTGATGTCAATCTGACATTTTCCACCAGCACTGAATTCACTGAAAAAGAAAATTAAACAACAAAGATAGATGATATAACACTCTTCTCAGCCTGCACCTGGATATAAACCAGAAATGTCACATATCAAATTTCAAACTGCTACAGAAACACACTGATATGGTATTTTATTGTGAAAATATTGTAAGCTCCCTCGCTGAAACACAGAAAGTGGGAGTCACAGCTAAGGGTAAGAGATCCAAAGTTTACTTGCCAAATTTTAATACTAACTAGATTGGATTCCAAAACAAAGTAGGAGGGGGTTAGCAAGTTAAGTAGCATGCCAACATTGGCATTCAAATTACCATGATACGTGGCATGCAGAATACATGTCAAACAGATAAATTTATGGATTCAATACATGTTGCAGCCAAGATTTAGACATCGAATGTAATGAGAGAGACTCATTTTGGTATTTACTTGAAGCGGTAACATGTCTATCATCCAACTATGTGTTTACAATCCAACCATCTCTAAACCCAATAGTTTCTTTGAACATGATTCAATGACAATATCAGCAACTATGTGCTACAGTATATAACAAACAGATCTTGGTTAGATTAAAAGACTACACTGGTACTTCATATTCAGGGAATTCAAATGTCAACAATACCTTCAAGCTAATATCAGTCCAATAGATTCTATTATCAGACACATCAAAATCCAGAGCAGATGCCTCTTTGACACCAGTAAGAGGAATAGCAACATCATTATTGTTGGTTTCAAGGGAAATCCTATGAATTGCTGCTCTGCTGGTAAAAACAAGGAAGGCTTCAGGAATGATGCAGGTCTTCATGTCGCTCAACAACTCCAGTCCTATGGGACAAGCACATCTGGTCTCCTGAGGTGTGAAGAAACACAGATGGCTGCAGCCTCCATTATTCTCAGCACAAGGATTGGTTCCTGAAAAGCAGACATGAGTCTAGTAAGGATAAAACTGGCTGTGATTGACTCACATGCAGCATATTTACAGACCTACAAGATAATGTACTGCTGCGAATGTCAACAGGGAATCCAAAAATCAACTCACACCTTTCCCTTTCGATCCAAGGATTTAGGGGCTAGTATTAGTCGTCTTATAATATAATTGATAACTTCTCCAAATATTCTCTTCTATTTTTCCTCCATAGATTTCATTCCTGTACCAAAACCAGACAGTTGTGTTTGTTTTGTCTGTTTATTTTTGGCCAGGCAACTGATCTTTATTTCAGTTGAACCATCAATTTTTAAATGTACTTGAGTTCAACGACATGCATGGATGAGATCAGAGTTTAGCGATGCAGCAACTTTTCTCAGCTGTTAAATCCAACCAACTGCTGAGATTCATCATCATCAAGCATAATTCCAATGCGATTATCACCAAACCATCCACCCTCATTTGGGCAACTGAACCAATGTGCCTACAAATAAATGCTGAGGGGTTGGCAGATGAGTGGAGGCAGAAGGACAACATGAAAGCCATGCTCCACCAGTTGCAAACAGAAGTTTATCCATTTAAAAAGTTTGTTACTATAGTTAAGTCTCAGAAGTCAGTCCAGTCCAAGGTTAGTTTTCTTTTAGAGAGGACAAAGATTCTATAGCAGATCCTCTGACCGAATTCAGTGGAGCTATGTTGAGTCACACAAGTTGATGATCTGGCTCCATAACATGCAAGTATTTTCTTTGTTACAGTTATTTTGTATGGCTTCCTTGCAGAACCACGCCTATCAAAAGTGAGCGACTTCGATCAATAAGCTAATATGATTTTTTTAAAGACATACGTAACCAAAGCAAATATTCAGGTGCAAACTATTGTGACACTGTAAAATGACCACAAAAGTGTTTCTATAAATCTATTATCTTTATGCAGACATCATGGGCTTGTGGTTTAATGTGAAATTTAATTTGTACAGTATCTGATACTGTCACATTAAGGTATTTGCTGCATTTGGGAATTCCTATTTCACAGCATATCATGTTACAAACTGAAGGGTACATTCTACTACCCACGTGATTCACAGACAGCATAGAGATCTATGCATGAGCAATGCTCTACGCTGAGCAATGTTCCCTCTAATTTTTGGTAAGCTGTGCGCGCAAAAAATTTCTTTTGTGTAACTTTTTTGACCCAGAGTTCAAATGTGCGTGCTGTGATGTGAGTGCACCCAAGCAAGTATAATGCAAAAGTAGTTATGAAAATGACAATTTGTGTGTTGTAATCTTTGTGTATAGACAAACACAAACATATCTAGATGATAATATAATAAAGACTTACCTTATAATTTCT
This sequence comes from Pelusios castaneus, assembly GCA_007922175.1. NCBI lineage: Eukaryota > Metazoa > Chordata > Testudines > Pelomedusidae > Pelusios > Pelusios castaneus. Next base: position 1,711,019 of record ML685890.1, read on the forward strand.
CTCTGTGGACTTTGGCATTTTCCCATTCAGAATAAACTCTGTCCAGTGCTCCCCATACCCCTCTGGCACCCCATCCCACCTTTGCCCTGTCCTCCCAAGCTCCCCAGCCATTTGTCCCTTGTCATCCATCCCTGCTACATGCACACAGCTTAGAGGGAACACAGATGCTATCCATCTTCTGAAAGGTGCTTGGTATCTCTGACTCCTATTATAACAATCAATTACTTGTACTATAGCATCTTGAGGCTTCCTCACTCAGGTCAGAGCTACAGGCAGTGTATACACATGTGGAGCGAATGAGTCCGACACTAAGACTTCCTCAAGTCAGACTGAGTTCAAGACACTTGGTAACTTGCAGGACATGCTCAGAGCCACTGACTGCTCTGGGGCCTGAAGTCAATTCCAGTGCTCCTACTTCTACACAGAAGCTCTTGGGTGAACTACGAGTGGGATCTGATTAGCAATCCCACTTGCTGTTAAATGTATTCACTATCCAACTTCTTTTTTTAGTGCAATGCCTGGGTCTAGGTTTAATGGCTTCTCTTTGAATTCAATGGAAAGCCTTGTCCTGACAAAGTCACAGAAAAAGCTCCTTAGTTATTCTCCACTGTCAGGGGAGCTAAAGGCTTAGGTGTCCAAACTAGGCCCCAGGATCAAATCGAGGCCTAAAACAAGCAAAACCACAACTGTTGATTTGGCAACCAAAACCTGACACGTATGCAAGCTCTTGAACCAGACTCAGCTGGCCAGCCGTTGGAAAAGGGGAAGGTTAAAAGGTCCCTAACACTCCAGGCAGCTAACTGCATGAATCAGCAGATAACATGCCACTGCGGTTTTGAGCAATAAAAGGAGGCCCTATGGTGGGGGGGATGGGGACGGACAAGTCGGAGTCATTCTAGTTAGTACTAGAAGCAGGCCCGAGGGACTGATCACTCCAAAGGCACTCCCTGCCGGCTCTCTGTAGGACGTGGACAATGGGGACTGGACGTAAAGCACCGAGGCCTGGCCAGCTGAGGGAAGGTTCGGATTAGCAACCCGACATCAATTTCAACAAAGGAAAGGTAACTAAAGTAGAGGCTTGGAGTAGCGCCCAGCCCTCAAGCACAGCAACACAAAATTTAAGGTTTTGCCCAGCTTTATGCTGAGACTTTCAGGTAATGAACAATAGCAGCACCAATCTTGGGTGTGGGGCTGAAGTAGGAATTGGGGTAGGTGTAGGGTTTACATTGGGTATAGTTTTGTTAGTACTTTTGCCTGTTTGTTTTGTGTTTGTAAGTGATAAGAAGGATAAAAGACGCAGGGTTGTGTTGAAGACTGTGTGCAAGGAAACATTAACCAGTGACCAGGTCTGGGACTTAGCCTGTGTGCAGCCGCCCCAAGGCCCGCAAGGGTTCTGAAAGCAAGGGTGCGCAGGTGAACCCCGTGACTCAATGGGTGTGAATGAGACCCCTATACGATAGTACAGAGGGTCCCGTGTGGTTGTGTCTTACATATTGGCTTGCGTTCTTGATTGTTTTGGTTTGTGTGTATTGGGCTTTGTTATATTCTCTATATCAGGTGCTTAAAGCCATAATTGATGAAAAATCCTGAATCTGTATGCAATAAGCGGTATTGTAGCTTAGAGTGCCTGTGGATATATTGGGTGTTTATTGTACTACTAATCACTACCTTAATCTGATAATCTGTGTAACCTCTGTTCAGTAATCATAAATAAAAGTCACAGACAGTGAATAAACAAAAATTCATTGCTAGTGGTGGTCTTTGCCTGGGGGTTTCGGGAGCTTCCCCAGCATCCGCTTCTAAAGAACTGGATATTTTGTGGGCACCCTTCCCCCATTAGGGGATAAAGCTTGACATCCACCTGAACCCAGTAAATAATATTGTCCTATCTTGGGGGACCCACAGTCTGAAGATCATCTGATTTTTGTGCTGGAAACACAAATATCTCCCCCAAGGGAAACAGAGCTTTTAAATACAGTGTGCTCCCAAAAAATCCCACAGTGAGCTCCCTCCCACAACTTTTCCTCTGCCTTCCAAAGCAGGAGAATCCCACAGGTCCATGGGAATCTGAGCTGGGCCCTTCCTCTGCCCTTTCTCAGCAATCTGTAAGTGAATTATCCTCTCATTTGGGGCTCTGCAATCATAAGGGTTCGTGTGCATGTCCTGCTTTCCCAGTTTTCAGGCCATAAGATAAACTGCCTGCTTGCAAAGCTTTCTTATTCTGCCTGACTGGTGTGCTACACAGAGCAGCTCCTTGCCTTCCGTAGTATGTACAGATTACCATGGATAAAGGTAGTGATTGTACAACAGAGACACATGTATACAAGGAGAGGGCCGGTCACAGCCAAGCATGAGAAGCAACCAGAGGGGATATGCGTAGGGGAAGCCAAACTGTATCAGGGGTGCAGGTGGAAGGAGTGGATAGGTAGAAGCTTAGGGGAAAACTGGGAGAGGCTTATTGATAATACTTAATTTGGATCTCCTCACTACCTCTCCTCCACTACCAAGAGTATATGAGCAAGCAGGCAATTCCTCCTCCAAATTAAAGCCCTGCTACATATCACATAGTGTGACAAACTACTGCGAAGGATTTATGCTTACTGTAAGGAAGAGGTTTGGAAGACACAGAAGCTACAGCATTTTGGGGCACTCTGCATACACGAGGGCAACAATGCACATCTTGTCATGCCACCCCTAGCTTGTGGCAGGAAACACCCTATGTTGATCATTACAGAGGAAAAGCATGGAAAAGATGCTTGACAGGTGTCCATTACTTCACTGAAATGTTAAAATAAGGTACAAAACTTTGCCTCCTCACTGCCACAGTGGATGAACAGTTGTTTAATGTTTAAGAATAGTAGATTAAGAAAACTGCTTCCATGTTGTTTACTGCATTCACCTGCAATTTCAAAAGAAATTATCAGGTGTATTTTCACACATGATAGTTTTCTGATGGCTATTGTCAAAGTAGGCTTTCTTCTTGCAATATTTTAACTATTCCAGCTTCACAGAAAAGGTATGATTTCCCCCTTGAACATCATTAAAACATATTAGAGCATGATTATTCCTGTCCAAAGCGGTGAATGTTATTGTTTAACAAAACCAAAGCCATCTGGAAAGTGTCTCAGTTCCATTTCATGTTGCTCATGCTTACCAAATACTTTGGTGACACTTGCTGCTTTAAGGCCCATTAGGTCTGGCAACTGATCTATTATGATATCCCTGCTTGCCCTTATTTTGTGAACTCTTTCAATGCTTCGTCTCTGCCAGTCTGTCCAGTATATGTAGTCCCCCAGCAAAGTAAACCCAAATATATGAGGAAGCTTATCTTCTAGTAGAGTTTTTCTCATCGTTCCATCAACATTTATTACCTGTGGGACAGATAAGAAGAGAGGAAAAATGATCATTTCTTTTAATACAGTAGCAGTAGTTGAAACAAATCTGATCACACTTTGACCTGAAGGTACTTCCACCAGTCCACCAAGAAGCATTTCTAGAAACTATCTTCACTGTGGAAACAAAAATCTCATGAGATATATGAATGGATTTAGGAAATGGTATAACACAAATGAAGTGCAAGCATTTCTAGACAAAGTAGGAACAACTCTTCTGTAATGCATAATGTTTCAGGTGAGGAGGCAGCCATGCAGTGTACATTACTGAAACATACAGCTGGTCAGAAAATGAACTTTCTCCATTCTGCAAAAACAAACACACATACACAATTCATCCTGAATTGGGAAGAAAAGCCAAAATTCCAATTTTTTTTGTGTGAAATTAAATTCTGAAAAAGGTCAATTTTGGGCAATTGGAATATTTCATTTTTATTTTGATCCTTTTTTATTATAAATTAAATTTAAAAAACAAAAAGTAATTTCAAAATGAAAATTGAAGCTTTCCTTGCCAAATGTGTCCAAAATGGGATGTTTCCACATTTTTGAAACTCACCTCTCCACTTTTTTTCCTTAAACAAAATTTCACAGAAATGTATACAACTTCGTGAAAAATCCCCATCTCACTGAAACAGCATTATTGTTCAGAAAACTGTTTTGACAAATATTTTTGATCAGCCCTAATTATTTGGCATGTTTCTTTAAAAATAAAAGCAAGTGGATTTAGTTCAAAGAGCAAAGTTCAGAATGCTAAGTCTGGAAGTAGTCATTTTCCATTTACCTGTGAACTGATACCGAATAAGCAATGTGAATCCCCTGAAATGTCATTCCTGATCTAAAGTAGTCACCCCCCAAGGGTGGCTCATTCTTTATGGCCATTCACCATGCATTCCATGTTTTAACAGCTGGGGACTCTTGCATCAAAATGTAAGCTTTCACTGTGAAAATAATTGTTTCTAGCTCTTATGGTTGTGAAGATAATCTTAGAGATGTGAAATGAGTGTGAACTGATGCAGAGCTGTCTTCCTGAGATGACAGACCAGTCAAAATAATCGCAGAGGTGTGAGATGCCCCAACAACAAACATATAAGTGTCAACACTTAACTATTTCACTACTGAGTATTTTAGCAGAAACTTTCAGTTACAATTGTGCCAAGCTTTGGAAAACATTGGCACATTGGAAAACATAATCCTAACTATAAATATGAAATAATGGAGTCTAAGTTAACTGTTACCACTTAAAACAGAGATCTTGGGATTCACGGTGAATAGTTCTTTGAAAACATTTGCTCAATGTACAGTGGAAGTAAAAAAAAGTTATGTTGGGAATCATTAGGAAAGGGATAAATAATAAGAACGAAAATATATTGCCATCATAAAAATCCATGATATGCCCACAGCTTGAATACTGTGTGGCAATCTAGTTGCCCCATCTCAAAAAAAATATGCTGGAATTGGAAAAGATTGGAATTGGAAAAGAAAAGGGACATAAAAATAATTAGGGATATGGAACAGCTTCCATCTGAGAAGAGATTAATAAGACTGGAACTTTTCAGGTTGGAAAGAAGATGACTAATGGGGATACAGTAGAGGTCTCTAAAGTCATGACTTGTGTGGAGAATGTCAATAAGAAAGTGTTATTTATTCCTCTCTCATACCCACAGAAACTAGGAGTCACCAAATGAAATTGATAGGCAGCAGGTTTAGAACAAACAAAAGGACGTATTTCTTCACAGAATGCAGTGTTGTGGAACTCTTTGCCAGAGGATGGCGTGAAGGCCATGACTATAACAGGATTCAAAAAAAGAACTAGATAAGTAACTCATGGAGGATAGGTCCCTCAATGGCTATTAGCCAGGATGAGCAGGGATACAAAATCATGCTCTGAAGCGTCCCTAGCTTCTTTACCAGAAGCTGGGAATGGGCAACAGGGAATGGATTATCTGTTCTGCTCTGTTCATTCCTTCTGAAGCACCTGGTCTTGGCCACTGTCGGAAAACAGGATACTGATCTAGAAGGACCATTGGTCCTTCTTATGTTACATAATGAACTTGTTTGTCCATCTTTGCTAGATGCAGTGGAAGACAGAGGAGCCAGATGGTTGTTGTAAAGGGTTATTTGGGAAAGAGGGGAAATTAGGAGTTTCCACACATGCGCACACAGCCCCAATAGTCACCAATTTAAAACCACATTCATCTGCTTCATGAAGTGGAAAGAAAGAAGAAAATTTAAATCATTTCCTGGGTGATCAAATTGCCTTCTCTAGATATTCCTTTCTATGAATCTGTCAATGCCCCCAGCTTCCACCTCCTCCCCAAAGATTACTATAATGCAGTTATATATTTTGTATAGAAAATACATTTATACATTTTGTAAAATAATTCTAACTTAGCTTGAATGTAGTGTGGGCGGCAGCAGAAAATTAGCTCAGTTTTCATATTGCAATCACCAATACAAGGAACGCTGTACTAGCTACTATATATTTTCCAGTGTAATTCAATAAAATACCTCCATCGTTAAATGTAAATTGTTGCAAAATATCAAGGCTGCCAGAGAAACCACTGAAAGCCTTGCCACACACACAACTCAGACAGGAGAGCCTTTACATTTGGCCACCAAGCTACAAAAGGTGGTAATAAATATCCAAGAAACTGTGATCAACAAGGGAAAAAACTGTCTCTTTCATTACCCATATCCTGAGACATTCATTTTATGTTCAGTATTTCTGAGATTTATCTAGGTATGTGGCCCTCCATTGACCTTATCGCTGCAGTATTTGAGCACCACAAAATCAAATGGTATTGAGGAGCTCAGTTTCGCATACACAGCACTCGGCGATGCCACGAGAGTGCCATAGTATTTTTTGATTTATGGTATGTATGGCCCACTTGAAGTACACATATGTCAAATCTAGCCCCTCATACCAAATGAGTTTGACACCCCATGTCTACACTTGTAACAGGTTGACTGACAACTCTCAGGATCCCATTAAGTTAGAACCTTGAAATTTAGCCTATTCATTCTTGATGGGCCTCTGAATACATGAAAACAACTCTCAGACTTACACCTTGACACTTCTGACATAGCTCTGCAAAAGACATGCACAAATTTACAAACGTTATATGCATTTCTTCCGAGGCAGTTATGCTGGGCACAAGGTTTCCTGTTTGGAAATATTAAGTTATCCTGTGGTCACCAGTTCTAGTTAATGGAGTGTAACCAAAAATTGTTAAAGGCTAGCAAATGCACATCCTCATCCAGCTGAAGGGTGGAGAGCTGTCAACTGCTGTACATTTATCTGTACCATATTTAGAAACCCCTGCTATAATGCATTGACTCTACCTTGCAGATTACGGTAGGACTTAGATTAGAAATTTTTAAAAACTGTATATGAACTTTAAGACTACCTAGAAGCAAACATTAATTTAAATATACTGCATATTGTTTTAAATATTAAGGCAAAACAATAAGATAGATTTTGAGAGACTGGAATGTTTCACAAGCCTACATATGTAGCAGAGAATCAGTGTTCTTCCAACATACCGGTAATAATGGCATTAGGTATAAAATCTACATAATGGATGCAATTATTGCCCATCTCTTCTTTCTGTTTTCTTAAAACAGGATTTAAACACTTTTTGAAATTACATTCTCAAAAATAGAAAAGGAAAGTGTAGAAGAGATTGAAAGAGCAGACAAATGGAGCATAGGTATTATTTTGAAGCACAGAGATAATCCACTTGAGACATATCCTGAAGCTATGGAAGAGAGGTAAATCAATGGACTCTTTCAGATTAAGGTTTCCTGCTTGAGACAGCTAAAAATAAATTGCAATTCCTTAAACTGGAAAGTTTTGTATTAACCAACCAAACCCATAATTTCTCATTTACATGAGGTGGCAGAGATTTAAGATTAATGTCTTTATTTAGTTAAGAAGTACAGAACATTTCTTAAAAAAAAAAGTCCAACACTACGTCTGCGGTTAAAAGCCAAATGGTTCTGCAATTATCTCCATTACATCATGTCCAGGCAAACCTCAAATATTCATTTATTTAAATGAGTATCAATTCCACCGGCAATACTCTGGGCCAAATGTCTTGGGTTCAAGAGTTCATTGTGCAGACCCAGGTGCTGAAGCCATGCTGGGTGGCATATTAACTAAACAAGATACAACTTTTCTTTACAAACAGGAAAGGACAGTAGGAGGAGGACTTTCTAACTAGCACATTTCAAGATATTTAAAAAGATGAACACCAAATTGCCATTTAAGGACTGGAGGTGACTAGAATGCACTGACTTACGACTGGATCCACCAATGAGGGAAAAAAATCATATGTATTTTGTATTCACATATATTTCTACATAGTCATAATTTACAAAGCCACCGCTAAAGTTAGAGAAAGAAAACCTGGTAGGCAATCTAGTTCCTTCCTGCTACAATACACAACACATGACATAATGGAATGGAGATTACAATTGTGGTTTGGGTCAGACTGCAACAAGGAGTAAGTCTTATACCAAAGCTATGATGGAGAAAGTTCTCTTCTCTGTGTCATAGCTTCTGCAACATCATCACAAGCAGAAACAATCCAGGTGGACATCCTATTGAATCCAAGCAGCCTTCACTGGGAAGCAGATGATGATTCTGGCTTTGAGAAGTTCTGTCTACTTGGTGGGTAATAGCACTGGTTTCAAACTAGTTCAGTCATGTCAGTGACAGCTGATCCATGTCAATAGGTAGAGAAAGGAGGGTAAACAAGCAGTTTGGCCTCCTCTGGTTAACTTTTTGGCCAGTTGTACTCTCTGCAGTTCTAAAATATGCTAGCACAACTCACTGCCAGTTTGATTCTAGCCCTTCATAGCTGGCAAAGGCCAGCAGGAAGGTATTAGGTTCACTGTGGATTTAGAGGTCAGTGATTTGCTTCAGGAGGAGCAATGTGTCAAGTAAGTTGCCTCACGCTCAAGAAACCATCTCTCGATCTAGAGAGTCTCACCAAGTATTTCCCAGTCTCCACTCTTCTTTTCTTGCATGAGATTATTGAGAAAACTGTGAACAGGTACAAACTGATGGGCTAGCTCAGGGGTCCTCAAACTTTTTAAACAGGGGGCCAGTTCACGGTCCCTCAGACTGTTGGGGGGCCGTACTATAGTTTGAAAAAAACAAACAAATTCCTATGCACACTGCACTGCACTGCACAGGCATTAATTGAAGATAAAGTGATTGTAAATAGAAATAATTAATTGTGTTTAATTTAATTGGAATGAATTTTGAATTGAAATTTAATTTTTAGAAAGGTTTTTATTTAAAATTAATTTTTAAAAAGCTTTTTAAAAAAGAAGGGAGAGAAAGAAAAAAGAGAAGGAAGGAGGAGAAAAAGAAAAAAGTAAGAGAAAGAGTAAGAGAAAGGAAGGAAGCAAAGAAAGAAAGAAAGGAGGGAAGACAGAAGAGAAAAAGAAAAAAGGAAAGGAAGGCAAGGGAGAGAAAGGAAGGAGGAGAAAGGAGGGCAAAGAAGAGAAAGGAAGGCAAAGAAGAGAAAGGAAGGCAAGGGAGAGAAAGGAGGGCAAGGGAGAGAAAGGAGGGCAAAGAAGGAAAAAAAAAAAAAAAAAAAGAAAGAAAGAAGCTGAGGCCGCTGGTGGCGGGGACCCGAACACGGCCTCGGCAGGGCAGAGCAGACCCTGGCACCTGAGACCGATCGTGGCCCCGTGCCGGGAGACCAAGGCTGTCGGCAGACCGGAGCCGACCCCAGGCTGGGAAGTCGAGGCGGCTGGCGGGTGCGAGCCCGGGAGCCTGCCCCAGCTGCATGGGGCAGGCAGGCAGGCAGGCAGGCGCACATGCCCTGGCCCTGAGCCTGCCTGCTCCGCCCTGGGGGCAGGGAGGGCCAGCCCAGAGGCCGGGTCCAGCTCGGATCTCCGCGGCAAACCGCAGCCCCGGGGGTCTGGAGGGGGCGGTGGGGGCTGCCGACCTGCACGGGGGTCTGTCCGTGCTGCACGGGGGTTGCAACGGCCACTGCACGGCCGCGCACCCAAGCAGCTGAGGGAACACTGCCCTCCACCCCTCCCAGCCACCACCAGTCTCCTTCTCCCCATGTTCCCTCCACCCCTCCCCAGCCACCACCAGTCTCCTTGCCCCCATGTTCCCTCCACCCCTCCCCAGCCACCACCAGTCTCCTTGCCCCCATGTGCCCCCCACCCCTCTCCAGGCCTCCCTCCAGCTCCCTCCCAGCCCCCTTACCTGGCCGGAGGCTTGCAGCTGCAGGGACGGCCGGCAGAGCCTCTTCTGGGCCAGGCCGCTTCCACCCTGAGCACGCTCTATCTGAGCATGCTCAGGGCAGGAGATTTGAATCTCCCCAGCCCAGCCGCAGCAGGAACACTGGCAGGGACCCGAACGCGGCCCTGGCAGGGAAGAGCAGATCCCGGGAACGGAGACCGATCCTGGCCCCATGACGGGAGGCCGAGGCTGTCGGCAGAGCTGGGCAGGGTCGGCTCCGGGGCGGGAAGTTGAAGCGGCCGGCGGGTGGGAGACCGGGAGCCTGCCCCGGCTGCAGCCACCCCGCTGCCCCGGCCGCATGGGGCAGGCCGCAGCAGGGGCGGGGGCCGGGTAAATGTCCTTGGCGGGCCGTATCCGGCCTGCGGGCCATAGTTTGAGGACCCCTGGGCTAGCTAGTTGAGGCTAAACTCAGGCAAGATGCAGGTAGTGTTAGTAGTTTGGCTAAAAGGAACAGGAAATTTGAAGAAGATTGTAGCATCACCTCCTGGGATGAGAAACCATGTCTGATATTTTCAAAACTGGCTTGCCTTTTAGGGGCTTTTCTGGAGCTGCTTCCAGATTCTCAGGTGGCAGCTGTGGAAAATTCCATCCACTCCTGGCTATGAGTGTACAAACTTTTATTTTGATGTATTTTTTGCTATAGTGATCCAGGCCTGGCTCATTTCAAGAACACACTAATGCGATGTGATGTACATGGGGAAACATCCTAAATTTATATGAAATACGAGGTGCTGATTTCAAGTATGTCAAGATGACATGGGGAAGGGAGTGCAGATTGCAAGTCGTATAGAAGTTGATTCTCACGGATGCAGATCAGATGGGGTCCCCATTTTTGTATCCATGCAGCGTCTGCTTATTTTCCAGTGAGTTTTCTGCTCTGCGTCAATTTCATTACAAGACTCGGTGTGACCCAAAAAGGTCAAAGTAGTTTGGCCACAGTTAAAGAATAAACCCATGATCACCAGAACCTGCTATACTTTTGTTCAGGCCATATGACCACCTCCCCCCCCCCCCCCATACATATATTAAAAGCCTGATTATTTTGGAGACTTGAATGAAAGCTTTTAATGACGCGCCATCAAGCACAGATAAAATCCATCTTAGGTGGCATGAAACCATCAGACATCAAAATGTTTTAATGAACCAAGTTACAGAGAAAGCACAATAAGCTGTGATTTTGTTCAGATGCTGCTGCTTCAGTATATTCTAAACGATTTAACACACATCCTAAGTATAACATTCAAAAGCTCCAGGCTCTTTGAACAAGATTAAAGTAAAACAATGCAATTAAATTCTACAGATCAGTGTGATTCATGCAGCCCGAGTACGTTTCAGGTGCATCTGTGAAGAAACAAATATTCTGTATATGCAGTTCGTCTTCTGATATACAACAAAGAAAAAGAGAGCACTTGCCCCTATATTTAATTCATTAAACTGAAACCAATTCATTGATTGGCTGTTGACAAAGCTTAGACAACTAGAAACAAACACTCAAAGGCAAAAATCACTAACTGCATTACAAAAAGGGGAAATGGGCTGTGCTGGGTAGCCTAAGGCCTGCCACACGGGGATCCTAATTCAGGCTATCATTTCTCTGAGCTGAATGGGGGTCACGACTAGTTCCCAGAGGGTGAGAGCTCAGTCCTTTGTAGGAGAGAATAATCTGAATCACTTAGAGAAATTCTCCATAGGCGCCCTGGGGAGATATCCTAATGGAACTGTGCCCAGACAAAACATGGGGAGGAGAGGTGGATTCCAGAGGGTCAACACCCTGCCCCAAAAAGAGAAGAGAGGCAGCTGTGAGCAGGCCTACATTCTATATTCAGCCCCGTTCAGGCCTTTCCAGCAGCTGAAATAGAGCCACCTTTCATCAGTGCTTCATGATAAAAGCAGATTCTTTTTTTCTTCCTGGAAGAGCTTAATGCCAGGCATATATTGGCAGAAGCTGGCATACAGAAAACAGAATAAAACAAAACAAAACAAAAAACCAGTACGCAAATCATCTATCAACACTGAAAAACCACATCTCTGGCCACTATCCACAGTCTACTTGAGTCTCTTAGCAATCTGCTGGCTCAAATGCTTGGAAAGAACTGGGAATTTAGAGAGCTGCTCTTCATTGTTCAGTTAACTTCTTGAGAATACAAATGCTTGTAAAAAGGCCATCTTGTGACAATTTCAGTGCACCTTGACAACAGCTGGTCCATCTGGTAAAAATAAACTAACTTCTCCCCCACTTTCACATAACTCATGCATTAGTGCTCTCTGCTAGCCAGCATACACCGCTGTGATCATTCGTATTTGTTATTCTAACTTTCACAGATGATTCTAATTCTTCAAACTTTTCTTAACAAACCAACCCAGCCATCAGCATCTATTTTATTTGAGAAAGATCTGCAAAGAAGAGTATAGGCAGAACACTGAGGATTATCCATGAAACATAAGCAGAGTAAAAGACTATATTTAACAAATCTGCACAACGGAGTGACAATTGGTAGAACCTCAGCTCCGGAAATAAGTTGAGTGTGTTCAATGAAGCAGCAAATTCTTTTCTGTGGAAAGCCTTCCCTACCTCTAGCCTCACACCAGATCATCCCATCATGCCAATGTAGACTCCTGTCTACAGCTGAATATCAGACCTAGGTAAGCCTTCATCCGGTATAAAAACCCTAATCATTGTGATAGAGTTGGACACAAAAATTCTGAAACAGAGGATTCTGGATATGTTTACTTGCATGTCATCAGCCAGTGCTCACTTCCCAAGTGAGAGCTGTTTCAAGGCTATTCTGCTGTCTGGACTCTGGAAATATATACTCTGAGTAAGCTTGTGGGAGCACAAATAAATAAAAACTTCTGTTAAAGGGCCACCTCTTGAATACTTTCTTCAATTTAAAAAAGCCCTCCTCACTGATTACAGTTGCTGTAGGCTCACCCATTTTGGACTTCATAAGTCATTTCAAAATTTCACCCAGAAACATTACCCGTGATGTGTGGGCTCCCTGCTGGGGAGTGTGAAGAGCATATTTATGCCATCTGCCCACATACCATATTATTTTGCTCTTCCTATTCGTACTATTGATACAGCGGCTCCTAAAGATCGTCTTCCATGGCTTTGACAGCACAGACCATCACAGCTGTGTGTTCAGAACTCACTGATACATCAGGCAAAGAGGGAAGACTGCTACAGCCCTGAGGATAAGGGGATCTGTTCTGAATTTGACCCTGGCAGAAATAATTTCTGAAACATAATGCTGTGATTGAGCAGGAAGCAAAGACCTTTTCTTCAGCTTCACCACAGCCTAACTTAGTTGGAGTTGAGTGTTTCTTACTAGGTGTAATTTTCAAATAATTTTGTGAATAAGATCACTTGGATGCAGATGGATTCCCTGGCCCAACAGTAACAAGAATGGGCACAAACAGAGGGTGGAAATCCAGCTACTGACATTAGTAGGAGTTTGCCATAGACTTCAACAGGGTCCAGTTTTCAATCAGGCATTTTTCTGCTTGAGTTTTGGTCCACTTGCTCAATGGAGCTCCTGAGGTGCTGGGGAGTAGATAGATTACATGGGGAACACTGTTGGAATCTGTTCTGAATGCCTGTGATGGAAGGCAATGTGCCAATTTGCCTCAAAGAGGCAATTGTTCAATCCTTGCTTATTTGACATAGGTGCTTACTTGGCTCCAAATATTATAGAGGTGGTCAAAACACCTCTAGCCATGTCACAGGTCTCCGTGAACCTAGTCAATTTGAATTTAAATCTAGGTACCCAACAGAGACTCTGCTGGTGACTTTGGCCAGTGATCTAGAAGGTGGATGAAGATCAGATAATCCATGCAGACTCTTTTAAAACTTTTACAGTATCTTCATTGCCACTGACCAGCAGGTGTTGAGGCATACGTGAACACTAATAGGGGTTGCCAAACTACTTGAATGGCTCCTTCATTTCTTCCTGAAAGTGCAAAAACAATTGCAATGGGCACATATTTCAGGGCTCTCCTTTGGGGGGAGGTATCACAAAGTGTTTTCTGGTCACCCTCCTCTATAACTTGTGTAAGGGGCAGTTTGAAGAGGGGAGAGATGGTTTATATGTTTCTCTTCGGACCTGCTTGGGCAGGGAAGTTAACTACATGTATAGGCCCAAGGAGCAATATTTTCAGAACTGATATGTAGTTTTGGATGCCTCAGTTTGAGGCACCTTATAGGGTTCTACTTTTTAGAGGCAAGTGCTTTCTGAAAACCAGGCCCCATCAACAGTGCAACAAGCTGGGCACCTAAAAATTAAGACAACAAAAGACAAATTTAGAAAATCTCAGCTATAAAAATCAGTTTGTTTTCAATGATTGTGTTCTATGATTTGTGTAAGTTAGTTCAGCCACTGCTACCTGATAAATATAAAATCTAACATAATTTTATATATAAATATAGATAATAAAAGTTAACAAAATAGCATTGTATCTTTTTGATGACTGACTAAACCCTTAGTGCAGCATCAGCTGTTGGTAAAGCCACACGGAATGCAACTGAGAGATTCGTGGGTAAAACTGCACATTAAATCAACAGTGAAGACAGAGGGGAGCACAGTGGAGCTTCCAACAAGTAAAATATATGGGATTCCCTAATGGCACTTTTAAAACATGTGGTACAGCAGCAATGTGCCAAAATAGTTTGGGTTATCAGTTTTCCTCAAATTTTCTGTATCAGATTCCCCTATTACACTGGATACATACTAAAGAAAGCCACCATGATGCAGCATGAAAAAATATATAAAAGTGGAGCCTGATGGAGAGAATTTTCTTCACAGCATTTTTGTCCAATATAAAGCTAAGTTTAAAAGAACTGAACAAACAGAAGCTCCAGCTGATTTTGGAATCTACCAGCAATGGAGTCCTAGTCAATTAAACACAAGCTTTGTGTTCTGAACTCTCTGATTCCAGAATCCTTTATTCCTCAATTTGCTTTTTCTCATATTATTTGAAATCTTACATTACAAGCAGAAACAGGCCATTTTGCTAGTTTCTTGCCCTGTCTGGTTAAAACACTCCAAATGCACCAAGGCTGTATGCTACCTTTTGGAAAATCTCACCATGTGAAGAAAGTGATTTTCCTGTTTTTCTGGTTGCTTTTGCTATTGAAGTAACATTAAATAGAACGTATTTTAACCAGAGTAGCTATTTCCCCTCAGAATAGAAATTACATTAAAATACACACTTAAATAGGTTTTGTGCACATATTAGCATGACCCAAAATAAATGCTCGCATATAATACAAGAACTTATCCACAATTTTCATAAAATGACAATAAAACTATTACACCTGATTTTTTCCTAGACCTTAGAAACTCTTGCTAGTTCTAGAGAGGATACTGTTCCCAATTCAGCTTTTAAAAACAAACCCGACTATAAAACAAACAACAAGCTCTAACAAAGGCTGACCAATGGGGTGTTTTCCTTTTGTTGGAAAGGTTGCGCTGACATGATTGTTTTCTTGACTCTATCTTATGCTCTATAAATCTACTCTAGGAACAGCTAATGTTCTCCATATGAAGCACTGTCATGACAGCGTGACATTTCCAGAACGTTGTTCTGCTTACAGGATATCAAAGGATTAAAGGTGAAACTGGTCAGTTCTGAAAACTTCTTTTATGTCCAGTATAACAGCAACACTATAGAACGCTTCATTCTTTAAAGGGAAAGGAAGTCCAATACAAACTGATTTTTTTTTAAAAATCCAACATACTGCAACTTATCCCTAGATATTACAAGTCATATATGGAGGATGAACTTGATCCACATTTTTGTTTTATTTTAAATTAAATGTTGTAGAAATAAGTGGAAAATGTGCTGCTATTTAAATATAATTGATACTTAATATTAACTATCAAAGAACTTCAATTATTCCAAAACCACAAGAGGAATATAAAAGGATATATGACCAAATAACCTAGTTGCCATTCTTTTAATAACAATAATCATAGAACTGTATGACTGGAAGGGACCTCAAGAGGTCTTCTAGTCCAGTCCCCTGCACCCAATGTAGGACTCTCTCTGACAGGTCTTTGTCTAACTTGCTCTTGAACGTGTCCAGTGATGGAGGTTCTCACAACCTTCCTCGACAATGGAAGTGTATCCAACCCATAAACCAGTGAATAGAGAAGTTCAAATCCATTTGATGGACATCCCTGAGCTGCATTCTCCATTTGGATCTCGGAATTAGTTAGATGATCTAAAATTCAATAGGATGAGAGCACCCTACTTTGATATGACATGTATTTGATGAAGTTTGTGTGTAATATTTGGCCCAGCATTATATGGAAAACATTTGCACATGCTCGACAAAGAGTAGTCTTACTCAAGAGCATGTAATTGCCTGTTATATATAACCTCACTTTTAATCAAATCACACACCTTTTTGGTCACTTCCTCCCCCCACACCCCTTGAGCACATAAGTTAAAAAAGCATATCTAGCACTCAGATTCCATAGTGATGCACATAACAGATGAGATCTTCAGCAAATTAGCTGTAGTTCAGTACAACCCCAGCTTTGAGGCAAGCCTGCTGCTAGCCTCTCAATTATATTGTTTCATAGTTTGATGCAATACATCTGCTAATTGAGATCATAACTGAGGTCTCTCATCTCCAAGAGAGCAATCGAGTGTTCAACAACCCAGACTTGAAAACTTAAATTAACTCTTAAATACTTTGAGGAAGGCTGGTCTTGTGCTTAAAGCATTAGACCAGGACTCAGCTAATCTGAGTTCAGTTTCTAGTTCTGCCTGCAGGACCTTTGGCAAGTCATGAATTTCTCCCTCCCTCAGTTTCCCACCTGTAAAATATGGGTAGTAAGTCCTCTCTCCTTGTCTGGTCTATTCAGAGTGCAAGCTTCATTTCACAGGAGGTGGGTGTGTAATGAGCTGGGGCTCTCATGGGCACAGTGGAGGACATAAGGGAAAGAGTCTGTCTGCAACACTGGGTGCAGCAGTCTCTCTCTCCACCAGGGACAATGGGAGTGATCTGACACAAAAATATGTATTGTGGGAATGTTTTAACAACACCAGGCAATAGCTGACAGCTGCCGCCGAGAATGCCAATAGCTAATAAGAAGTAAAAATGATGTCGCTTGTGCTTTCTGAGCCCTGTGTAACATCCCAGAGTTGTTCTATATTTACCTGATGTCAGAAGAGCTTAATAAAAGAAAAGCACCAACTCAAAACAGATATACAGGAGATAAAATACAATAAACTGAATTCACCTAAGTGATGCAAGTTATCCATGGGGTCGCTGTAAAGCTGTGAAATGAATAACTGATGATGCACCTTACACTGTCTCACCGCACTCGGCCCACTAATCCCTCGCTCCTGCGATTACTGATGTACCAAAACTCCTAAAGTAGCTACAAACCACTAAACAAAAAATCTGCCAGAGTGACGTTTCCCTCTTTCATCCACAAAAGTGGAAGTGTCTCTTCCTTCAAAAGCTCCCCTGCTCTGGGCAGGGCTGGATTAACTGGCCCTAGGTTGCCCCCTATTGTAGGGCCACCAGCCTGGCCCCCCCACTGCAGCGGCTAGGCGCCTGAACCTTCCCCCCATCGCTGGGGGGAGTGTACTCCCACTCCAGCCCCACTCCACCCAGTCAGGGTTGGGGGGGTTGGCGCGCTGTGCGGCAGCCCCGGATGCAGGCCCTAGAGAACAAAGCTGTGCGTCGGGCCGAAGCGCAGGCTGCACCTGCTGGTCCCGCCTGCTGAGGCAGAATGAGCAGGCTCTGGACTGCCCTGCCCCTGGGGCTGGACCAGCCAGTCTAGGGGTAGGGTGGGAGTGCAGAGCTCACCTCCCTGGCTTCAGGGCCTGCCCCCCCATTCCTCCCCACAGCACCAGCAGAATGCTCCTGTCCTGCCAGCAATGAGCAGACAGGGGGTCTCTGGATTATCAAAAGAGTTTTAGGGGCTGCAACTCGGGGCCCCCTTTTGGCCAGGGCCCAGGGCTTAAGCCCCTAAAGCCTCTTTGATAATCTAGCCCTGTCCCTGGAACCCAGAGTGGGTAAGACTGAGGCCTGCACCACTTACAGGTTGAAGATTCAATCTCTCGTGACTCAATAGGAACAGAAATAGGGGCTTTATATACTTGACGGGAGTGAGAATCATCCTTCCAAATGGCTATAGAGCAACCTCTTCTGTCACTCTGCCAGGACAGCCACCCCAGCTTCTCTAGCTTGAGGAAAACGTCACTCTTCCCAGCAACAAGCCCCCACAGCCTTTTTGATGGGAGATCACCCTCACCAGGGGAGCATCCCTCACTCTTCCTGGCCTGCTCATTATTCCCCCGGGTCCAGCTCTCCTGTTTGAAGACATCAAGGAATAAGCCCCTCATCTGCCTTTGGCCCTTGCTTTTGGCTCCCCAGAGTAAAGTCCAGCAGGCATCCCTCCTGCTACTCTCCTGCTTTCAGCCCTCTGGTTCTGGCCTTCTAGCTTAGGGAGGTCTGTGGGCAAATGCTCTTGCAGCTCCACTGCCTTCCCCCTGGAAACACCTTCTGGCTTTGGAAGCACTCATCTCATGCCAGTCTCACCCTTGCTGAGTCTCTCTTCTGTCCGAGAGCCACGTTCTCTGTCGTAAGCCCAAATAGAGTGAGCTGATGAGGCACAGGTCACTGGTCCAGTTCCCTCTTAAAAGGCCAGTATCACTATGTGAAAAATCCCTCTCCCCTCCAATGGTATAAACTATAAAGACTTCACTGGCACTTATTTGCACAGGCACGACACACAGCACCACCTGAAAGTAACTGTGGCCACCTCAAACTCATGATTATAGAATCTTGATACCACACCATATATATTTTTTCCTATCGATTAAAAGAAAAAAAAGGAGTATTCAAGTATCCAGCATAAATGTTTCCAACTGCCTTGAATAATGAAGATTAAAAGAGAGATAAAGTTAAACTATTTCCAGAAAACTGGAGATGGAGGAGCTGATTGCTAATCAATGGCAACATTGTATCCTGTTTGTATCTGCTGAAACTAACTGTCATGTAACAGGAAGCGTTAGTGAGAAGTGAAACTCAAACAGAAATAAAAGTTATCAAGTTACAAACAGCATGGGAAATGACCATGCTTGCAATGGGCCTTCCATCTTGTGACCTATCCTATTGCAGCAGAGGGATCATCTCCATATTAGATTCTTTTCTGCCACTGGATTGAACTCATGCATGGTGTCAGCTTAGCATCAGCTAAACCCACTTTCAAAAGCCTGTGATTTAGGTCTTTCCCCTCTCTCTTGAGGGAGATCCTATTAACACCCCACCAGAGAATTTACATTCTTATGACATGGCTCTCATTGGAGAGTTCTAATCATCAATTAAAACTTAAATCTCTTTGCTAAGGGCAGTCAGGCAATCCTGACGGAATATCGCATTTCCAGTTCATAAAACATATTAAAAGATGCCTAATGAAGGGTGTTGAGAGTAAGACCCAGAAGGCAGCACAAATATTATAGCATGTTGCAGACCACAGGGCAGTGGTTTTCAAACCATGGGTTGGGACCCAGTATTGGGTCATGGACCCTCAGGCACTGAGTCATGGCACCCCTTGCTGCTGCCAGCAAAAAAACTGGAATGCATTGCTCGAAGATGTAATTGTTGGGTCGCAGGCAAAAATGACTTTTTTCAATGAGTCCTGATGAAAAAAGTTTGAAAACCACTGCCATAGGGTGTGCTCAAGAAACATTTTTTAGAATGAAAGCTCTTTGGGGCCTGGACAGACCTTCATAATGTTTGTACAGCACTGATCATAACTAGGGCCAACCTACTTGTGACTTTTAGGCACAATTGCAATATAAATATTTAAGATCAGCAGCTGCAGCACTGTTATCTAACTGTGCGTGCACACGGGGATAGACACAGTGACAAGTCATCAGAAGATTCATAAAAGCATAAACCCTTAACGCAATAATAATGTCGACATTATAAGCTCACGTACTCCATGTCCAAACAGAAAATTTACAAATTAAACAGAAACACGTTTAAGTTTCATTGAAATCTGTTGGATCTTGTAACTGCAGAGTAAACGCATGCGTGCTCTCACACATTCCCCCCCCCCATAAGCTTTCTTTCTAATGTTACAAAATAGGATACAAAATACATGAAACAAGATTTTTTAAAATCATGATCACTGAGAGATGGGTTAATTTTGAACACAATATGCCACTCTGGGCAGACATACACAGCTCAAACAAAAATGTGCTCTGCAAAGCAATCTACAAAAGACAAATTTGACCAATATATATTACAGATGTTTTTAACATTGTGAAAATAGTCAAATTTCACATTTTCAAATTTATAAGCTATAACAAGGCAATAAATCATGTGGCCACTTTAAACTCAGGCTCTTTTCACTGGTCTAATGCATTATATCAGGTTATAACTAATTAAAAATGACAGCTTTTAATAACATTTCATAAAATCCCTACTGATTTTTATTGGCAAGTCTATTTTGTAAAATTATAAAACTTTTCCATCTTTTCCTATAAGATGGCCATTATAACTAAAGTCAGTCATACCATTTTTAAAAAAATGTAAAAAGCATGCAGGAACTGAATGGATCATAACATTGGTTGTGAGATAACAAGTGTTTCATGTGAGCTAATTTATTCTTATCTAGCCAAGGTCGGGGCAGTTACCAATGTAAAGGATTTTTCTGTGAGAAATGAGCTGATGGTCTCAGAAGAATAAATGGAAATGCTCAGTACACACCACTTGCTTTAGAAAGCCATTAGCAGCTGCTCTGAGAATGATTCTCTGCATTGGAATTTGTCCCAGTCTTGGTCCAAAAGGTTTAAACAACCTCCTAGTACACTGAAGCACTCGCCTTGGCATTTAGGAAAGCTCTGGTGGGTAATGGAGCGGGCTTCATTTTGGGATTACTCATTGAAATTTATGTACATGGCCATTTCTGTAATATTTCAAAGATTTTAAATTTGGCTTGAAAACCATGTGGATGGTGTTTCTATAAAGCACCTTATGTATTAAGTTAAATAACTGAAGAAAACATTAGAAAAAATACTTGTACTCCAGTACCCCCCTCCAACCAAGACAACTAAAAGAATGGGAATAAAATGGTGATAAATTCCTGGTTTTGTTGCTTCTTGTAGATATTCAACACAGAAGTCAGAGGTGTTATTTGCAGTGTGTGTGTGTGTGGGGGGGGGGGGGAAAGCAGGTGTGTGAGAATGGGAGGGGTTGTTCTTGCTACAATCTATGACTTGAGGGGACAAAAGCCACACACTCCAATGCACAGCATGTTTCCAGAAACAGGATAATTTATTTAAAAATACCTGGCCTGATTCTCCTCGCTCACTGGTATCAATTAAAGATAACATCACTGAAGCCAGTGGAGTTGGACAAGTGACAGGGAGAGGAGCATCAAGCCCATTTTTTAATGATGATGTAGAATTTGGCCTCCACATATTTTAGGAAACTTGAACCAGAGATAATTACTTAGGCTGATAAGTAACCCATCATAACTGGTGTGGCTGAATGGGTGGAAATGAGAGATATGAAGTGATGTGCCATAAATTTGTTAGTTTTTAAAAGTGCCACAGGACTCCTTGTTCATTATCGTACAGTGAGTCAATATGAAAGTCCACGTCCCCTTGATCGGCCTCTTAGCTCCAACAGCTGGATAATGCTGCCTATTTTACCGTTCACATAAAAAATGATAGAATGCTGCTTAGACAGAATGATACTTTAAGTACAGTATATAATAGTAGTTCGATTTTTTTTTGAACATGAATATTACATACAGTGTGAATAGTTTTCCTGTACCATTGGCTAGGAGAATCACATAGAATCTAAGACTGATAGTATACTTCTGTTTCAGGAGTTTTTTTCCCTTGATAATGAAAGTGAAGTTCTCATTTCTACACTATCTCACATACACTTCCAGGAAGTCCAGGAAGTCTGATAAATGCCTACAGTTCAGTCAACCTCTTCTGCCAATACTGTGATCCTTCAGCCAAAATTAAATTGCATTTAAATATTCATGCAATATTCACACACAAAATACACCCCCCTGCTGTTCTATGTCAAATCTTCTATAAATCAATTTTTGGGGAGGGGAGCAGAGTAGTATTTCAACCCCCATTATTTACACTCCATCTTGTACCCTGTAAATTCCTACACAATGTGGTCTCCAGCACATATGGAATGCATTGTGAACAGACAATTTACCAGCTGTGGTGGCCACTGTGAACCATAACAGTTATAAAACAAGAAACTTCAACTCCCGTTTCAGTGCAATTATGTTAATAAGCCACAAACATAACCATAACAAAACAAAAAAAAAAATCTAAGGTGCATTTGCATTCTGTTTAGCTTGATATAATTAGTTGAAGGAAAACCCAAACATAGGGAGCTTTATTAGAATTTGAACAATGCACATTGCACTCTGGTGCAACTTTAATTTAGCTGCACAGTGGCAAATCAAGTTGCATCATAAGTTTCATTTCTTCTTAGAAAGCCCAAATGTATTTCAACACCAGTTTTATTTTTAATATAATAAATAATCTCCATTTAAATTTCTAAAACACAGCTTTATTACTAGGACTACTGTCAAGTATTATTTAATGACTAACATTTAAACAAAATGTGGTTTTTGGCTTTTCTTAGCACTATTCAAGTATCATGCTCACACTGCTCTGTAGCTAAAGAATCTCCTACAGCCAACCCATAAGATGCACTGTTTTTATCTGGACAGAAAAAGTTTTTGTATCTAAGAACATACATAGCAATAGGTCATAACAGATGAGACACTCTGGAAATCTATACCCTCGTAGTATTCAGTGACTATTATTAAATGATCTGGCACTCAGATATCAAATGAGAAGAAGTACTGTATGGTATAATCACAAACTTGGTCATGTTTCCTTTTTGGGGCAGATGTAGAAAATTAATTCGCTTATTTTGTTTACCGGCAAACACCACATTACTGAGCATTCACAGATATTCATGGGGCCATACTGTATGCTGAAAGTCAAAACTATGAGATACTTTAAAATCCGAGAACTACCCTTATATGATAATGATGCATCATGTCAATGTCATCATGACAAACTCTCGTCTCCTGACTGTGTCAGGTTGTGAAGAATTTTGTCTGGTGCAGTACCAAGAAAGAAAGGTGAAGGAAAGCAGGGAGGAAGGATAGTTCCGTGGTCACAGCTAAGGACTGAGATTCATGAAAGCTGGCTTCTGAAGGATTTTAGTTTTAAGACAGATGTCTACATAACAAATACATTTTGGGGCTGTTATTTCTCCTCTGTCTTTTAATATTTGCAAGCTGTAAAGCTGCTCCTCCTAACACTAGAGGTTAGAGAAAGTGACAGAGCCAGGACTCCTCCATGCTATTCCAAAATCTGTCACTGACTTGGTGCAACACTTTGGACGAAAACTTTCTGTAATTGTCAAGTATCCAACTTTTGTAGGAAACGTACAAACAAGACGAGAGACAACAAGGGAAATAAAAGTCACAGATTTCTGTCTTGCTAGTAATATTTTACTCATGGACTCAGTTACACGGGCTTATTTCTTAGGCAAGCAATATGTGCCCCTGTTTTTGCAGTTCCAAGTGGAAATTATTGAGAAAGATAGGTTGAACAGGCAATTCCAGCAGCAACTTAAACTAAAACTCAGTTCTCTCTTCTCCTTGCCCCTAAACATCAATCTTTTGGGATATTTTCCTTAAGCTCCCTTTATGAAAGTATTTAAAGAGGATGCTTGACAAGTTATTTTCCGTATTTTAGATTAAAATTACTGCAAGAAACAGTGGCTAGGGCCTAGTTTGGACACATGCTGGGGGTTGCTGACTCCTGGGCTAGGCTTTCTGGGCTCTATTCACAGCTTTGCCCACTGATCCACTGTGTAACCTTAAGGCTTATCCTCTCTCGACTTCCATTTAATCCACTTCACAGGTGGGTAAATACTTACCCACTGCACAATGGGGCTGTAAGCCTCAATAAATATTTTAAACTTAATTAAAAGATGTTATGCAGTGTAAGTATTAATGCACAATTTGGGAAAGCCCTGATAAAAGAAATACTTAATCCTTATATAGTTCCTTTCATTCATAGACACGCGAAAGGAATAAACACCACCCCCATTTTACAACTGGAGAAAGCAAGGCACAGAGTTTTTGTGACTTGCACATGATCTCAAGTTCAGTGGCAGGAATAGAACCTAGGTTGTCTTGCTCCCGTATCTGATGTACTAGTCACCGGCCCCAGCAGTATATGCCACACAGACACACCACTTCCATATACATCCATTTACAGACAATGCTGCCCGTCACCTCACCCCATGGAAAGTTTGAGAGGGGGCTGGGAAGGAAAGGAGGTGCACAGTTTTAGATGGGAAAAAATGCATTAACTGTAACCAGCTGGATTTTTGGGTCAAGTTTGCCATGTGCTTTGTGAAGTTTGCCATTTTAGCGTCAAATACTATTTTTCAATATTTAGTCAAAGTCCAATGCAGTCTGCCTCAGCATACCACAGCTAATATTTCACTTTCCTGCTTCTAGTGCCAGCTTTAAGACATAAAACAAAGCAGCTCATAAAAAAGGCTAGACGGTTTAGTTTAGCTACCTTCTGACTGTTCATTTAAGAAGTGTCTGCTTTAAAGTGCAATGCCAGCTATTCAGAATGAAACATGGTGCTGCATTCATACTTCACATGTGTAAATCATTCTCTCCCTCATTCCTGATTCACTGACGGGTAAAGTGCAACCCAAGAGAAAGTTGGCAAGGCTTCGTCTTCAGGGAAATGTGCCCCCTAAAGGGCTACCATTGCCAGCTGAAAACACATTCAGGGGGTCTTAGAGCCCAATCTTTGCTGAAGAATCTTTCCAGAAACATGCAGTAGTAATCACACAATTACCATACTTTGTAATCAACTGTATTTTTCATTACAATGTCCACCAAGTTCATAGACTTGCAAAAAGATCTGGTTTCAGTTTTCACAACCACAAATATTCAGCCTCTTTTCTACAGCCTGACTTAAATTATGGCTAGAAGAGCAGGGCCTCATCATTTGTGAAGTATTCTATTCTTGTTCCAAGAAGGGTTCAATATCTCTTTATGAGCTATAATTATTCTATAGAGCTAATGTCTTACATGGCACTTTTAGCTTCCAAACTGCTCCACTATTCTATCAGAATGCATGG
Source organism: Pelusios castaneus (assembly GCA_007922175.1). Lineage (NCBI taxonomy): Eukaryota > Metazoa > Chordata > Testudines > Pelomedusidae > Pelusios > Pelusios castaneus. The sequence goes on from ML685890.1 coordinate 1,735,875, forward strand.
GCTGAAAAAAGGATGAAAGCTCTCTCACCAATCTGATCACTTCATCAAAAGGCAAGGTGTTTGGGGATCTCTTTGTACACAATCGATCAGTTTCCTTTTCTTTTACAATTGCCCGCTGGGGATTAATTTTAGAGAATACTTTGACTGTCAAACTCTATTAATAGGTATTTCAACCAGCTATTGTAATGTATAACCAAATATTACTGTAAGAACTTTCAACACGCAGTAAAGGGAATGTCCTCAACGCAATTCTTTCCCATGCAAGTCATTCAAAGGGCTTTCAGTGCCCAGAAAGATGAATTACTTTTGTATGCAATCAGTGTAATGGAAGCCTACTAAACAAAACATCATGCCCACCATCACTGTGGAAAGCTCCCTTCTAAATGAATGAGAGAAGATAAGGAAATACTAATGAACATATTTTATGGCATTAATTTTTCTGTGGGAGACACCACCACACAAAGTCAGCTGAATCTTCTTGCAATTCTACTAACCTTACCTACATTACCACATTCACTAGTAGTGCAACTCCAATGGTGCAACCTGCAACACAGGCAGGTTTTTATTTGATTATTATTTTTTACCATCATACCATTGAACCACGCTGCAAGTAAGTTTAGCTGACAGTGGTGAACGCACCTGAGCCCTCTCTGAACTATGGCCTCTCCTGCTAATACCACTGGTAAAGCTGAGTAAGTGGAGAATTACAGTCTCATTTTTCCTTCTAGAACAGACCTATACCCTGAGATGAGCTTCACTGTCAGAGTAACCGCTCTGGACAACTCCACGGTGATCTGATTCAATGTGCCATGTTGTGAGAGGTAGGGAACCCACATGCATGCACGAATAATATGCAGTAATTATGCAGCCACATTTTGTGTTTTCAAGTGTACATATATGGTGACACATTATCAGCATGCGCAATTGCAGTAACTGCACAGACAAAATACAGACGACCCCCAACTCCTTCCCCTGTTTGACATGCAGACTTTTGACTCCATTTTTTAAAAAAAGTGGTCCATAAATAACTATGGGTATTGGACAGGGGAAGAGAGACATGGACATATACTGAAGTAAGGCAATGCCCTGTAAGACAGGCTACTCATTTTCCAGTGCGCCTTTATGTGTACAGGCAGGTGTGTGCAGTGTATGTGTCGTCCTGGATGTTTTCCTAACCAGCTGTGAATTATAATGCCTATCTGGGTGGTTTGGTGCCACAGTGACTTAGTGGATTTCACTTTCATTTCTGGAGATACGGACTCAAATCCTACTGTCAATGATGGACAGTTTTGTTGTTTTCGTGATTCCCACTGTAGCAAAATGGCTAGATATCTATGATCTCTGCTCAGAAAAAAAAGAAAAAAAAAAGGCCTGGGACAGGAACTGGTTAGCTTCTAGGGTTAGCTTCCAAGGCTTTCTAGAAACCAGTGAGTATGAGTATGCTGTTTCAGAGAAGATGGACACTTTCTGCCAGCTGGGAAGGACTGGTCACAACTCATATGTCTGAACAGTTCCCAAAATAGCTAGTAATTCCTTTTCCTTTCCATCAAGCCAGACCCCCAAACAGCCAACTCCAATACCTACAACAAGATCCAGATACCATCCTCAGTTAAGGAACTAGCAAAGAGGATGGAGTCAGGTGGGAGCCTAGAACAATCACATCAGAGAGCTGGCACCATGGAACAGCAGTGGAATGGGGCTCACAGTGCTAAGATGGAGAGCAAGAATAAGCTCTGGTGGAAGCAAGAGGAGGTTGCAACATGCAGTGGTGAAGTTGACAAGTTGAGAGTTGGGCTGCATTAACCAACAAGGCCATGGAGTCTTGATCGGGGTACCAGAATTTGGAGTGTGCCATTTTGGAGAGGTTAAAGCAAGGAGGTGCAGGAGGCGAGATGGGCAAGTAGAGGCAGCTACGTGCAGATAGCTGCCACACATTCAACACTTGCAGCTCTGCTGGTCAGTTTAGGGGAGAAGCTGCATGTTGGCCATGCATGCCAGAGCCCTGTTCCAATGAGAAGAGCTGCACAATTAGACACAGGGAGCTGCCTCTCTGGAAAGGACAGCAAGCGCAGTGGGAGTACTGTAACCTCTGACCAATAGCTGACTTCGTGCATTGAACAATGGCACTAACGAACATGGGGTCACACCCAGAATGTGAGTGAGCCTATCCTCACTCATTGGGTTCACAGAGGCCTCTGTGGGAGTGGTCTTGTTCACTCTGGGGAAGGGAGGAGCACCAGGAATAGGTAGCAAAACAGAGCTCTCATGGTGTAATGGGAGGGAGGTAGATACTGAGAATATTTGTCCTCAGTGTGGCAAGAGTTCATTTTTCCATGAGTGTAGTAACACTCATTCTAAGAAGGTACAGCTCCCTCATGTGCTTCACAGGATGTCTACACACTCAGCTGCTAAAGCCATTCTTACTCCCTGAAACCTTTTTCAGAATTACAGTAATGACTATTTGTATCTCTCAGGGGGTAACTAGAGTTTCTGGCTTTGCTCCTGACTTATACCAAAGAAAGAATTGATTGATTTTCCAGCACTACCTTACTTAAGTTGACCCTACTGAAGAAAACAGAAAGGAGCATAAATGCTGGCAAGTCAAGTGTAGTAGTATAAATCAGGCAGACCAAAAAACAATTTCAAGAGCAACTAGCAGACATAAAAACTAAGGCCTTGTACACACGATAACTTTATCGCGCATTAACAATCATTACCGCACGATACCAACAACAGCGTACACACGTGCAATAGGGCTGTTGCGCGTTAACTGCCTTGTTGCAGCGCAAAACAAAAACCACCTCGACGAGGGTTGTAGCAGTTAATGTTGAACAGCTGTTGCGCCTTTCCACTCGTGTGTACGCTTACCGCGCAATGATTGGCCTCCGGAACTGCCCCAGCATTCCAAAGTTGTCCTTTCTGGTCTTCCCCCCACCCGCTCTGTGGCCGTGACGAAACAGTCCCCGCCCTGATCAGATTCCCGGGATTTTCGAATTTCTCATCTGTTTCGCTTCCTGTTCTCTTCCTCGTGGAGTGGAGTGCAGCTCCGATCATCAGTAGCAATGGCGGCCCGTTGTGGAAGATGAGCACCCCTTTGGAGCACAGCAGAGGTGCTGGACCTGATCAGCATCTGGGGAGAGTCCGCTGTGCAGGCGCAGCAGCAGGCGAAATGATGATACATTTGGCATAATTTCTCGGGCCATGTCGGAGAGAGGTTATGATAGAGACACTGTGCAGCGCAGATCAAAGGTGAAGGAGCTAAGAATAACCTATCACCAAGCGAAGGAGACAAACCGCCATTCGGGATCAGCGCCTGCGACATGCAGGTACTATAAGGAGATAGAGCCATCCTCAGTGGGGACCCCACAACCACTGCAAAGAGTCCCATGGACATATCAGCCCCCCCTCATCCAGTGAATGCCAGACCAGAGCAGGATGAGGACGTGATCAATGAGGAGGAGGAGATGGAGGATGACCTGGAGGAAATCGCAACAGCGTGTAGCCAGGAGCTGTTCTGCACCCCCGCTGAGACGTCCACCCAAGACATGAATTGCAGCGTGTCCTCTGAGGCAGCAGAGGGGGGTTCCAGTAAGTTTCTCTTTTGTGCAGCTATGGCTCCTGCTAAAATATCATTGTCCGGGGTGGGGGTGCTTGCTGTCTCGGTCCCCGCTGTGCACGCTCTTTACTCTGCATTCATTAGAAGTGCATCAACACAAGCAGTGATTGTCAAAAAATCATCTGTATTTAGGTCAGTAAAGGTTTCCTCGATGTACCTCCAGAGCCTACTACTCAGGTTAGATGGGAGAGCATTTGTGTCTACGCTCCCAAAGACGGATACTCTGCCTTGCTAGCTGCAAAGCACAACCCTGGGAACCATGGCAGCACACAGTGCAGCAGCATACGGTCCTGGCTTGCAACCGGTGGCATGTAGGAAATGTATTCTAGCTGGCAGGGGCACTCTGAGAAGAGAGATATCAGGTTCCATCTGTGTGCCCTGTGCAGAATGTTAGCCCCCAGTAAGCTTTCTATTAGGACGAACCTTGTCCGCTTCGCGAAGCATAGGATGTTGACTGCCCTGCACCTTCCAGTGGAATGTGCAACTGGAAGGTTACATTGGTTATCTAGGCTATGTGCTAACAACAGCTTTATTATTATTTTTTTTTTTAGATTTGACCTTCACAAGGCCGGTGTCTACCCCAGCTGACCGCATGAGAAACATTCGGCGGCGTGCTCGAAGAAACAGGGAGGATATGTTTCAGGGCCTGCTGAAAACAGCACAGGAATCCGCGAGGGAGAATCGAGCCTGGAGAGAGGAATCCCAACAGAGGAGGCAGAAACACAGGGACGAACTGATAAGCGTCATGAAGGAGCAAACAGAACTGCTCAAGAGCATGATTGCTTTGCAGACCCAGGCGATTAATGTACGGGCTCCACTTCATACAGTTCAGCCGTGTCTGCCTCCCACACTCCGTAGTCCTTCAAAGAATTTCTTTGAAGGCCACCCGTCCCCCTGGTACACTGCAACATCCAGTCCCCCCCAGAGCTACTTTTTAGAGACCCCCAGCTACACCCACCTGTAGCCCTCCCCCCCTTTAGGTTTTAATAAAAACAGTGACAAATAATTTGAAGAGTGCCTTTATTTGTAGACATTGAAAATCTCATAAGGTGCACCTGATGCATCCTGGAAGTTAACTAGGGGAGGGCATCATTGAAATGGTCCCTGAGTGCCTCCCTTATGCGAGCAGCTTCTCCTTGGGCCACCCTAATACTTCTAGTGGCTGGTTGTTCGTATGCTTCCTCGAGGCGCTGTGCCTCCATAGACCACCCCGGGGAAAACTTTTCTCCCCTACTTTCACAAATGTTATGAAGGACACAGCACGACGCAATCACAGCAGGGATGTTGTCCTCCGCCAAGTCCAGCCTCCCATACAAACAGCACCAGCGCCCTTTTAAACGGCCGAAGGCACACTCCACAGTCATTCTGCAGCGGCTCAATCTGTAATTGAACCGCTCCTTGCTGCGATCTAGGTTCCCGGTGTGTGGCTTCATGAGCCATGGCATCAGTGAGTATGCTGGGTCTCCGAGGATGACTATGGGCATCTCCACATCCCCCACAGTAATTTTTTGATCTGGGAAGAAGGTACCCCCTTGCAGCTTCCGGTACAGACCAGTGTTCCTGAAAATGTGGGCATCATGCACCTTCCCCGACCACCCAGCATTGATGTCTGTAAAACGCCCCTTGTGATCCACGAGTGCTTGCAGCACCATGGAGAAGTAGCCCTTCCTGTTGATGTACTCAGTCGTGAGATGGTCTGGAGCCAAAATAGGGATGTGTGTGCCGTCTATGGCTCCACCGCAGTTAGGGAATCCCATGGCAGCAAAGCCATCCACAATCTCACGAACATTGCCCAACGTCACCGTCCTCCGCAGCAGAACGCGATTGATGGCTCGGCACACTTGTGAGAGGGCTAATCTGACGGTGGACCTCCCAACTCCAAACTGGTTTGATGGCTCGGCACACTTGTGAGAGGGCTAATCTGACGGTGGACCTCCCAACTCCAAACTGGTTTGCAACCGACCGGTAGCAGTCAGGAGTCGCCATCTTCCAGACAGCAATCACAACACGCTTCTCCACGGTTAGGGCTGACCTCATGTTTGTGTCTTTACGTCGCAGGGCAGGGGCCAACTCTGAACACAGTTCCAAAAAGGTTGCTTTCCGCATTCGAAAGTTCTGTACCCACTGCTCGTCATTCCACAGCTGCATAACAATGCAATCCCACCACTCGGTGCTCATCTCTCGCGACCAGAAATGGCGTTGCACCGTGTGCAGTTGAACTGTGAAGGAGCTGAGCAACGCGGTGCTGTTGCTCTGCATGGCATCGATCAGCCCCTGTTCCTCAGCGTCCTCGTCTGACTCGGAGCTCATTGCGTATTGAGCAACCAGCCGAGATGTATTTAGAATGCTGAAGGCGACAGTGGAGATCAGAGCAGGATCCATGCTGTTGCTGTTGTGACTGCTCACAAGTAGTGCATCACTGTACTGTTGAAAATAGGCGCGAGTTGCTATTGGCACTGAGGAAGATGCAAGGGGAACACAGAGCACCACGGGAAACTGAGATTTTACCCACGGTGCTTTGCGTTCCTTTCCTTCATCCCATGATTCCAAGCGCAGATTGAGGGAAAACTGAACTGTGGTATAGTTGCCCAGAATTCATTGCGCTACACCACGATATTGCAAAGAATTCTGTTGCGTTACAAGGAGCGACGCGTGTACACACTATCCCGCAATAAAGGTCACGTGTATTTTATAGCGCAATTGCCATGTTGCGCTTTAATCTGATCATGTGTACATAGCCTAACAGTAAAATAAATTTAAGCACGTCAGGAACAGGAAGCCCACCAACCAATCAGCACAGCCACTTGACAATCAAGGTGCTAAAAGAGCACTCAAGGAAGACAAAGCCGTTGCATTGGCCTTCACTGCAGAGGATGAGGCAGACTTCCCTACAAATGAGCCACTCTTTTCAAGTTACATCTGAGAAAACTGTCCCAGTCTGAGGCCATGTACATGAGGTATCAATAGAGGTGGTTTGGGGTGATTTAGTCCTGTACTTTGTATATACATTTCTTTTTTCAGAAATGTGATTTCCTGCTGGAAGATTCAATGACATGAATAACCAATTCCTGGACATATCAGCCACATGCTCCTTATGTCTCAGGCCAAATCCAATTCTCTCTTTGATACTTAAGATTCACACGGTTGTATGTCTCACTGGCTAATCAGATCAATGAAGGCTGCTCCCGTTCACTGCTTATAGTAGGGACTTTCATTCCCTATAGCTACACAAGTTCATTGCAGTTTGCCAAATATTTGGAGCTATCGCTAACAACTTCATTTGAATTTAACATTGCAGCACATATATACAAAGAAGGAGGGTTGTATACTTTAATCTGTGTTGCAAATGCTTTGAAGTTCATGTTTGTGATGAGGAATAATTTTTTATTTATACATACCAAAGCTGCTTTAAGAGTTTTGCTTTCCAAAAGATAAGATTTCCACTATCAAGCAAACATACTGCATAGATAAAGGGCAGAAACAGAGACTAATGAGAGGTCTGTTATATTTTCAATCTAGAATGCTTAGCTCCGATCACCCACAAATCCCAAAGCACTGCATAAAAGAGGACATCATTGTCACCATCTTACAAACAGGGAAACTGAGACACAGAGAAGTGATGTGATATGCCTGAAGTCAGCCAGCAGGCCAGTGACAGAGCCAAGAATAGAACCCAGGATGCCTGAGTCCCAGTTTGATGCTCTAAGTCCACTGAATAATGCTGCCTCATGCACAACACAAGAATTTAAGAATCTAGAAAGGAGGTCTGTATTTTTAAAACGGAAGATTGAAGAAACATTTCTTTGTGTCAATCGTAGACAGCACCACGGCTGAAGGAATGAAGGTGAAGAGGGATAGGCTGATGTTATTTTGGAAGAGAAATATGTGGGATTCCTCTTGGACCTTTCCTGGGAGTTGCACAGACATACCTAAGAGGGGCACAAACTCCAAAGAACCATAGGTTACACTGCCACCTTCAGTTTCCTTCCTGAGCAGAAAGCTGACAAACAAATGGTTCCAGACTCAAAAACCTGGAATTTTATACTAGAACAGGGAGCACAACTGTTTAACTATAAACCAGAACAATCTGATTATCTCATTACCGTGCACCAGGATTGTTTTGTCGACATACGGTGACTTATATTGAGAAAACTCCCAAGTGTAGACCAGGCCCGAGAGTGCCCAAGACTGGAATAAACAGGGCTGAATAGGGCCACATTTATATGCAATTTACCTGGAGCACTCAGACCATTAGGATTCCACTTCCTAGAAAAATGAAGGAAAATTGTGAGGGTTAGCAGGAAAAGTGGGGCTTAGTTGTGATTCAAGCAGGGGCAAATATTCAACACACTAGTTTTCCACAGAAAAAAGTGCACCAATTATTTATTTACCCAGAGGTACTTAATTATAGCTCATCCCAAAATAATGTCTGATTGTAGAAAATCTCCTACTGATCTTGCTGGGAGGAATAAGTTGCATATTATTTGTAGTTCAGTATTGCCTAGAGGTCCTACCCAAGGGTGAGGCCCGATTGTGTCAAGTGCTGTACATACACAGTCTCTGCCCCCAGGAGCTTACAATGTAGACAAGACAGACAAAACTTGGATGATAAATAGAAGTGAAAAGACCTGATTTTTCCATTTTGACAGTCGGGCACAGAATCCAGGCCTTCCAAGTCCCAGTCTAGTCTCTTATCCACTGGAGCACAGCCTATCGTTGCGTTTGTAAGGAGGGGTGAATATGGGTTGTGCTTACAAGGTGTCTGCCTTGATTATGCTCAGCTTTTCCTAGTGCTAGGATGCACTCACAGATTAAATAAAACCTGAAAAAGCACAAATCCTATTATTCTGTATTTTCAATTCTTCTTAGTATCAGCTTCTGCTGAACAGATATGGTGGAAACTGCAAAGTAACTGCAAACAGACCAAAATATAACTTTTGCTAATTTGAAGCTTCTTGAGCTGATATGAAGACCCAAATTGAAAACAACTGCACAATATTTCTCTTGGAGCTAGATTTTTTTAAATTGCTGTTTCATCTCATTTGAGCCTCGGGTCAGAGCAACTAGGCAGAGAAGATAAGGCCAGGAGACAGCTACGATTAGGGAAATGTCAGTTTCCTGTTTAAATTTGTGGCAAGGGTATTTAGGCTTGTCGGTTTAATTTTTTTTTTTTTTAAAGTAAGGCAGCTTACTGCTTTGGATCAAATTGTTTATATTTTAGTCTGTTTTGTGTTAAGTTTTGAATGAAATAGAATAATTTTATACTAACCCTGCTCCTAATTCATTTATTTAGTGTATTCAAGACCACTTCTTTTTTAAAAACCCAACATTATTTTCATGTAGAATTGTGTGATATTTCTTAGGTGGAAGATAGATTATTATGATGACAACTTATTATTAGAGGTTGGAAAGGAATTACATTCAAAAGGTGAAACATATTTGACCAGAATTAGTAACCTTTCCTTTGTCTTTCAGCTGGATTGGCCCTAAAGATGCTGATACAGCTATGTATCCCCCTGACTCCAAATGGACACATTCCCTCATCTGATCCTTTGGTGAACTTCCACAAGCAGCTATGGGAAACTCTAGGGAAAAAGTATTGGAAAAAATTCATTTAAAAATTGTCACCAGTTTGGTAGGATATAAGACCTTTTGAAAATTCTTTCCCCCACTCCTTGTCTCATAATTGGTTTTCACAGCAAAAACAAGAATATATGATAAGCTTTCTTTGTGAAGGTTTGCAGAGGAAGAAGAAAAATTGAGGTGGGATAGAGGGATGCATCTCTTTAAAGTCTATATGATGCAGAGAAATATCCTGTTTTTTATCTACATAATTCATTCTATTGCCCATATCGTAGGTAGTTATACTAGAGACAGTTAGAACAAAGGAAAACTAATGAATGTAGATAAATAGTTAAAGATACTACATTCCTGTAAACTAACCCAACTGTTTGTTTAAATTAGAACAGAGCATTATTTTCCTAATTCCTTCGGTTATTCTGCAATTCCATTGTCAGCCATTAGTGTTCGCTATAGGTGTGTTATATATATATATATATATCTTTCTGCACTAGGAACACCTGGATTGGGGAGGGATTAGTCACAGGATGGGGTAAATTACTTTGGTTATCTCTTTTTCCTACACATGGTCTGTAAATATTGCCAGGAGAGTAAGTATTTTTTCCTGCCCCCTTTCCCCTTCACTTCTCAGCAAAAACAGATTTTTCGCTGGAGATATTTTTATGATCCATTAAAAACAGATGGAAACTGGAATGTGAACTCTACTCTTACTTGACTGATCTGTATCTCATTGCATATGCCCTAGTTACACTTCATTATTGCAACTGCAGGATGGAGATGTTACTAAATGACAATTTCATACCCAATGTAGTTCATAAAACACTGACATTCAAAATGCATAGATAAATTCTGTAAGCCATAACTGTGACTACAGGTGTTCGATAGAAAAATCCATCGGTGCTATCCCAAGTACAATTTACAGTTTATTATGGTATTTCAGATTTTTGATTGACAACAAAATAAAACTCACAGGGTTACCCAGTCTGGGCTCTGACATCACAAACACACATCAGAATATCTTTACAAATATACAGGGAATCCCATTAGTTTTGTAGTCTAGTGGGCATGGCATTGCAGTGCACTGAGAACTGGAAGATATCAGATCTAATCACAGCTCTGCCACTAATATGACTTGTGATCTCAGTTAAGTGACTTGCCTCTTTTTCTTCTTATTGTTTGACTTGTCTATTTAGACTGAAGGCTCTTCAGGAAACAGACTCTCTCTCTTTCTCTCTCTCTCTCTCTCTCTCTCTCCTCCCTAAGTCTTTGAACACTATCTACCATCTTGGGGTTTGTAGGCATCACTGCAATACAAATAAACAACATTAAGTATTTTTGAGATCAGGTCCTTAAACTGCAATAGGCATTCTGGGTTAGACTGCGACCGAATGGGCAGACACTGCGTATCCCTGGTTTCAGCAGTCACAGAGATCACCTTTACCTGTACTGTGCATCAGCAGCCTGCAATGGAAGAAGGTGAGGATCCCTTAGCTTGCTGGAGGAACAACATACCATAGTGGTATTTTCCTCCCATGAAAGCTCATGCAATAAATAAATGTGTTCGTCTTTTAAAGTACCACAGGACTCCTTTTTTCGTTTGGTTGAAGTTGACTAATATGGCTACCCCTTTGAAACAGCCATATTAGGCTCTGGAACCCCTTCAGGCCTACACTACCCCACATCAGTTGTCATTCTGCCACTCTGGGATATCTCTACGTCCATGACCCTTTGGCATGGGCTTCCGCTGCCATGTTACATCCAGCTCTGTCTCGATCTAGTGTGCAGCCTCTGCAGTGTTGGGGATGGAGCTGCCCAGGCATGCACAGCTAAGCTTTCTTCTTACCAGTAGGCATGAAGCTCACTCTCCTACAATGATCTCACATGGCTTTGTCCTTGAGTTGAAAGGCAACATATCAAATATATATTTAACATAGTAACTTACAATGAAATAAAAAGTTAGATCCCCTGAAATTAAAATTGAATGCATCTCACCTGACAGGGACACATTTTGTACATAAAATGTAAGCCTCCACATTCCTATGTATTTCCCTTATCTTTCTCTCTTCCTTTTCAAATACAGCTCTTTAAGTATCAATACATAAAGAACAAAAGAACTTGGGTCCTCTCTCTTGTTCATAAACAAAAAACAATAATTAAAATTAAAATTAAATATGGGACAACTATTAGGAATCTGATCACTATATTTACTGATTTTTCTCCATTTCTCCACCTTTATGGTCTTCATTCTATTTTCTTCCTCCTGCCTAAGTATAAGAGCCTCTTGTCCCCTCATCCTATGGCTAGTTAGTCTTTCAGCTGCTTAATTATGTGTGTGTCAGGTTACAGGTGGGATTTGGAAAAGCACTCCGAGTTAACCTAATTCTCCTTCCATTGACTCCAGTGGGAGAGGAGTTAGATTAGATCACTGAGTACTTCTGAAATTAACACCCTTCAGGTCTCTGTTCCATTGTTGACAATAGGGAGCAGCCACAAGAGGTTGATTCAGAATCATTGCATCCTCAAAGATTGGGGGGCAGAGGGAGTAGGAATCAGTTCCATAGACCCAAAACTCCACCAACAAAACACTCTGCCTACTTCTACTGAAACCAGTCATCAGTTGGTGTCCTCCAAGAACATGGAGATGCCAGGATAACCAAGACCATTTAGACGATCCATGGTCCATTTACTGCCTCTCTATGGTGACAAAGGTCACCTCTTTGGTCAGCTAGTGAGCTCTCTCTCCCAGCCATCTCTCCAAATGCCTGTCCAAAACAGGACCCCAGGTCCAAAACCTCAGGAACTGACTAGTTGGGCAGGGAAAAGTCCAATAATCCATTTCCAAAGCGGTAGCCATGTTAGTCTATTCCAGAAAAACAACAGAGTCCTGTTGTACTTTTAAAGACTAACAGATTTATTTATCGCATGAGCTTTCGTGGAGAAAATCCAAGTGGAATTTTCTCCCACGAAAGCTCATGCAATAAATAAATCTGTTAGTCTTTAAAAGTGCCAGAGGACTCTGTTGTTTTTCTGCAATAATCAATGTTTGCCTTTGGCTCGTGTGAAGTACTTCCCCAAAATGAAATAGCTTATCCCCATATTAGGGCTGAGGATGTTCAATATTCAGACCCTATCATGATTCGCAATGCACCAACTGCCATACTAAACTTGAAGAAGGGGTGAGGTGAAATGGAATGCCTATGCAGGACTTCTTCAGCTGCTTAGGAAAGGATATCCCTTAAGAGCTGCAATTTTCTTCCAGGGGCACGTAGAAGTAAATGGTTTCTATGGGTCAGAAGCCGCACTGGCAATTTTCAGGTGGATGGTCTCTTGTGCAACAGCAATTGAAATAATAAAATGTATAGAGCATCTTTCATCCCAAAGCATTTTACAAATGCCCAGCAACACTTCACAACAGCTTAAAACCACAGCCCATTTAAGGGGACACAACCACATTACACACAGTGGAATTTGGCCAGAACACTAGCCTGAGTACCTCTATTCTTAAGGAAAGTACTAGGACATTTTTAATTGGCCAGAACCTTGGCTTCATATCTCATCTAAAAAACTGCATCACCAGCAGAATATCACACACTAATGAAATCCTGGGGCAGTAATTTGGGGCTGACTCAGAGGAAAGAATATCAATTAATGAAGTCACCAACATCTCCTATTCCTTAGAAGTCTGTGTAAGTGCCACCTATCCTAGGGCAGATCTTCACCGATGGTGACAAATTCAACACTGTCAGTTCAAATTTCCTGATCGACTGATTCGGTCTGTGAAGACCCACTCAACTGATCAGGAAATTTGATCCTGTAACACCACTGCGGCAATTGGGTAATGCTGGCTCAAAGGGAAGCCCCTCCCTTCGAACCAGCAACGTGTGTGTGCCGGGAGTAGAAAAGCCAAACAGATATGCAAGTCATTTTAGGTAAGTTGTGTATCTATGTTCAACTGCCGCCAATAGACCTGCCCTTACATTTTCATATGCTGCCAACCAGTGTAGTAGCTAGCTGCCAATAATACTGCTGCAGACAAGTTTAATCTTTTCATGAGATCAAAGGTCTACCAGAACATTCAATATAATCTTAATGAAAGATAGAAACAACCTTTGCTTGGAGAGAGGACAAAGAAGTGTTCATATTTTAATCACAAATTCTGCCTTGCAGCCATATTACAAATTGTATCCATTAATTTACAGATTTTCCAACTTTTAAAAAAAATGAAAATACTTGAATCAAAACTAACAATATAGTATTCTGTAAGCAGCATTCTTATTAAAAATAATTTAAGTGACTTTTAATCAGGCATTTTATTTTTTTAAGTAAAGTATTTCACAAGTGACAACAACTCAAGCCAATAAACTAAAGGAATTTCAGACAAACGATTGGCAAAGTGAGGGATTTTTAAAATTACTTTTTTAAACCACTCAGAGGAGGTTCACAAAGGTAAAATATCCCGTGAAAGGAGGTCAGCTTGCATCAAGAGGCAAAAAAATCAGAGTTAAAAAAATGCAACAGACAGAGTAGAGATGTGAATAATTACAGGCACATTTTATAGCTATGAATGGATAGAGGGATGGTGACGTTTACAAAATGAGCCTAAATAATGGACAAAGTCACCAGAGACAAGGAAATGGAAATGACAGAAAAGAATCCAATGTCTTCATACAAAGGTTCACAACAGGCTCCCAAGGGAAAATCAGAAAGGGAAAAGGCAGCAGAAATACCTACAGAGACTGCCAATGCAAACGGACAGCAGGGGGGCACCTTAGGTGAAGGAAGTCATGCAATTAAAGGTGACAAGCAAAACATATGGAGCATCGCACTGAAATCAGCATGCACACAAAATATAAATGATTTTCATCACCAAAATATCCAATGGGCTGGGAATCAAGGGAAGGAAACTACCAATTTAAATGCAACTATCTAGAGAAAGTGTGCGCGCACGTGTCTGTCCAGTAATGAAAAATCCAATTAGTGAAAGTGTGATCTTGATTACTGGCCTAATCAGAAATTAAAAATTACAGTCACATCTCTTCTTATCTTGCTTGGAAATACTTCAGTCTGCTTTCTTGTCCTGATCATTTCTCAAAAGCTCAGGGTCTTTAGAACTTGGATTTTTGTGTTCAATTAAAGGGATAAGCAACAAATTCATATTATTTTCATATTTTAATTCCTATTTGATAGACCTTGCTTTCTCTCTCACTTTTATGTTGGTTCTAATGAAAAGAAAAAATACATTTCCAACAGAGGTTGTAATGTTAAGTTGCAAAATTTCTTAACCACAAAAAAGATTAAGGCTAAGAGATCTCAGAAATAATTAACATTGTGAGAGGAATACATAGAACTTTCCCTTCAATATCCTGACTATGGAGAAAGAAGATACAAAGAAAACCTGTCCCTGAAACTCACTGGAGGGCATACAAAATGGGAAACAAAAAGTCTGAGCACAAAATGAAAACAACTTATAAAATAATATTGCACAGAACAACCGTGTTAGTTAAAAAAAACCCCAATAACTTTGGCACAAGAGCTTGAACAATGTCAGCTCTCAAATCTATCAGTTATTTCCCCATTTCTACTATGCTTGGTTCCAAGACTAACACTTTTTCCAAAAGGAGAGAGGGGAAAAAAAATCTATGACACTGAATTTGCATAACTACACAACACAGGGGATTTCTGAGCATTTATAACAGCCAAATCAGCCAAACAAATTGTCTGAAGAACTGCAACAGTAGGCTACTGAGGTTCTTATGTCGGCAACTTCAGAAGTCTGTTGGGAGAATCAAATCTTTTATAATAAAAATCAATCACAATTCCCATTCTGTTTCTCAAACCTTAAAAACCTGAGTGCCGCTAATTTAGCCTTCTTAGTGAAGAATGAATACAAGATAAAAAGGAGCCGACAGCTGGAATAGAGCCAGAAGAAAGCTTTCAGGAACAAAATGCTGAGAACAATGTTTGTTCTGCATTTAGAATTTTACATGAAACTCTGGAGACGAGACAGGCATATCTGGCTACACAGCCAAGAATATACATTTATTATGGAGAATACTGCCTTTAAAAGGAGAAATAAATTAGAGATTAACGCCTTTTATTCAAGCTGCAAGGAGAATTCCTGGAACAATTCAATTCAGCACAAGGAACAAGGTTTCTTTCAAAAGTCACCCTTAACTGGGAAGGGCGCTTCTTTACAGGGAGCCTGAGCGCAGAAATACACAGCTCCTCGCTTTCTATTTATAGTCATTCAGGCAGTGAATAGTCTCATTCCAAATGCCACAAGGCATACTCACAACCTTTTATCCCAGGGACCTGATTTGTGTTTCATTTTAAAAAGTCCAGGGCTAAGCGGTGCGGTGGGGGAGGGGGGAGGTAGAAGCAGCAATGCAACAGGCAACAGAAACTTTTCCCTCCCACCCCAAACTTTTTCTGTTTATTT
The DNA here is from genome assembly GCA_007922175.1 of Pelusios castaneus. Taxonomy (NCBI): domain Eukaryota; kingdom Metazoa; phylum Chordata; order Testudines; family Pelomedusidae; genus Pelusios; species Pelusios castaneus. Next base: position 1,751,510 of record ML685890.1, read on the forward strand.
ATTAAGCTAGAGCCACAGAGGGTAGAAAAGCTCTTTACAAACTTTTTTTTAATGGATAAAAGTACAGCTGTAAAACTGTATGCATTTTTGCACATTAACACTGAATACCAGCACCATATAATTTAAGCAAATCTGGGGGAAGGAGGGAAAGCAGAGAGGGGGTGTGAGAGTATTTCAATTAGTTGGCTTTGAAGGACCCTTCTGAATGCAAGAGAAAGACAGAAAACACTTGTCAAATGCAAGTTCAAGTGAAAACCACTTCTGCCAATAAAGTGTGCAGATGTCTGTGAGGGTTCCACTAAACCCTAACTAGGCCCCTATTATGTCTTTATAGCTAGCAAAAAAGGCAAGGGTCACCTCCAGTTTAGAATAGGTTAGCTTCCTTTCCCACAGGATGACTCTGGTCAATCAAACCAGTAAAGGAAGTCTTCCTTAGAGTGACTGCTATTCCATCAGTGCACCAAAGAACCTTTAGAAGAACTAGAGAGCCACACACAAAAACTTTGGTTTTATGTACACTAAAGACATTTTTTTTAAATCTCCCACCGTTGCTAACACTAGTTCAACCCCACTGGCATGAGCAATCTTAAGAACCCTAATGTAGGCAGACACTGGTTTCCAGCAATATTTTTAACACTGTGCTGATTAGACTTGCTCCAAACAGGGCCAGAGGACAATGACATGGAAAGCTGTGTTGATCTGCTTCAGCTTCAAAGATTTCCCTAGTGTTGACAAGGCTTTTAGCTCTAAGGTACCTAAGTAATTCTGAACTAACTGCATATTACAGGAAACCATTGTCCTCTTATAATGTGTGTAAAAAAGTTGTCTTACCCTTTAATCATTCAATATTTGCTTGAATATTGATGCATGAAGGTCTTTCCCCACCACACATTTTTAAACATTTTATGTAACTTTGAATGTCCTTATTATCCATATAAGTGTCAGTCCCTCTTTGAGCCTGGCTGTGTTACTTATATACTATCTATATTGTGCATCTCTCTATTCCTAGTTTAAAAAAAAAAAAAACCCAAAAAACAAAAAACACCTTCAGTAGAGTTCAAGTTAAGAATTCATACCACTAACTCAAAGGTAAAACTCTGCCCCAATGATGATGTCTTGAGGTGTGAAAAGCATGCTTGACAATCATAAGCATGTCTAGCAAAGTGTCAGCTCTGTGACCACTAACACGAGAATGTCTTACACCAGTGGTTCCCAACCTGTGATCCGTGGACCGTTGGTGGGCCGCAAGGGTACTGCAGGTGGTCGGGGTGAGGGAGATGGGGGAAGAAGATAATGTAATATAATCCCGTGTACCTCTCATATATGATATTCAATGTAACATTATTATTTGCAATGTAATTTGCTTCACAAACATCCTTGTGTAATACAGCATTTTCCAAATTTAAATAGTGGTGCTTTTGCGTGACATCAATGTGAACCCATGCTCTTTGCACATTTGGCGGTTAGAAAATCCACAAAACCTTTCGATGACAATGTAGTGGTCCACATAAAGGAAAAGGTTAGGAACCACTGCCTACACTTATGAAAACAATGGCTGGGCAAACTCCAGCTTTTGTAAGGGAGCATGATGTCCAAAGAAAGATGTTTTAAAATTCTGATTAAACATACTGTAAGTCATCATGTCACATTCCTCTAACAGACCCCTAAGCTCTGGCCGAGTTACTAAAAGTCGTCGAATTTTGATTTAAAGACTTCAAGTTACAGAGAATCCACCATTTACCCTAGTTCAAAGCAGCAAGTGACCAGTTTCCTATGCTGCAGAGGAAGGGAAAAAACCTCAGGGTCTCTGCCAATCTTACCAGGATGGAAATTCTTTTCTGATTCCCACTATGGTGACCAGTTAGACCTTGAACATGTGGACAAGACCCATCAGCCAAGCACCTGTGATGGAATTCTCTAACTCAGAGCAACTTCACATCTATTATCCCATCTCTCATTCCTACATAAGCCTTACTGAATTCATTATCCATCTGAAGAACTTAACAAGGCTGCTCAATGCTGACAAGCCTACTGTGGCCCACCAGGTGCTTTCAAGGGCTGAAGAGCCTACTAAGCCTCATAGGGGAACAGAGGGAAAGAGTCTCCACTCCCCTGGAACCTACCAGAGACACAAGGAGCAATTATAACATGATTCCCCTCCCCAGCCTTCTCCTTCCTTTTTTATTCCTCCTGGATTTTTCTGTCTAGTTCCATCTTCTTCTGTCCCTTTTCCAATCCTACCCATTTGCAAACATTGGTTACTCCAACCAAAATATGGAGATAGTTAGAAGACAGGGCTCTGAAGAGAAGTCTAGATTTCCGTTAACCACCGATCCACTACTGACACACAAGCACACGCAGACTTTCCCCTATTACAGTACAACACTGTCACCTGATGTAGTTTTAAGTTAAACATGTGGGTACAGGAAGCTTGTAAGGCAATTTGTCCCCACTGCCAATTTCCTCCAATCATCTGATAATGAGAATGAGAGGAACACTTACTTTTTTAGAAAATCTGCATTTTAATAAGTTTAAAATATAAAGGGAAAAAGTCCCTTTAAAAGAACAGACTAATTAAAAAAAATAAAATACCACCAACCTTACTGTGACAGGACATTTCCTACTGCTAATACGGAGATGCCTGAACTTTGCATTTGCTATTAGCTATATACCATAACTGTATAGTATCTACATCTAGAGACAAAAGGGGGGTGGAGGGGGAACGCAGAGGGAAGGCAGCAGCTTCAGCATAAGTAACTAAGCATGCTCAGTACAAGCCAAGCAGCAAATCTTGGGGGAGACAGGGGGACACACCTGATTCTGCATCCCCACTCTGCCCCCGCACTGCATCTGTCTACACCTTTTACCCTAAATCATTCCAAACATTTTACGAACAGAAATTGCCTTGCACCACACTGACTCGGTCTGGGTGGGAAACTGTTTTCCTGCCCCATGAAAAACTTTTGAGATTTCATACATTTTTCCAGTCCCATATCAGAACAAAACTGAGACTTTTCAAAAAATGTTCATAAAAACCCAAGAGAGACAGATGCACTCCCCCTCATGACAGCCCATCAGCCAGTGATTTAGAGCAGAGCCTTGAACCTGGCTCGTCCTTGTCCCACCTGAGTGCACTAACCACTGGATAGTCAGTCTCTCTCTCACTGGCCCAATTAATATTTATTTATTTATACAAAGTGGAAAAGGCGGAGAGATGTGAGAGACCTGCTATCCCAGAATAGCCAATAGCTTGGTGATGAGGGCACTCTCTTGAAACGTGGTAGACTCAGATCCAAGTCTCTTCTCCACATTGGACAAAACATGGTCTTGAACATGGGTCTATCACATGTCAGGGGAGTGCCCTAACCACTGGATTTTCTGGGGCAAGTCTGTGATTATGTCTACACTGCCGGGGCTGCACAGATCAATGTAGCAGGATCGATTAAACAGGCAGTAGAGACCTGCTCAATTGATCTCAGAATTGCTCTCCAGTTGACACAGTGCAGTGGAGCTGCTGCGGTAAGGCAACCTAACCATGTCAATGGGAGCAGCACAAGCTACAGTACATAATTTGAGTATCTCCCGTCAACCTTGGCATCAGTATAGATCAGGGCTCTCTCTCTAGTCTACCCCAAGAAACCTTCCTAACAAAAGTTTAATAAAAAATTGTGTTTCTGCGTGTTTCAGTTCTGAGGAAAAGCCATTCTGTCAAAAAGATTCCTGACCAGCTTTGACACCAAAGATGGTGTGGTGCGGTTTTGGTAAAAGGGTGGGAGAGGGAATTAGCAACAAGAAATATGAAAAAATTAAGGAAAAGAAAATTTAGGAAAGTATCTGTAATTGTGAGGCCTCTACAACAACATGGAGTAACATATCCCTGGAAAAGGATGAAGCCCCCGCTCTTGAGTTGTTAAAGTTGAGACCGACACAGCATTCGTGAATACAATACAGCCCTACAGTGGCAGAGGAGTGCTTAGAAATGATCCAATTGGCTTTTCTAGCTCTTATTTCTAAGATACTGGGAAACGCTACCACTAGTGTGAAATTCTATTTCTGCAAAGATAAAATTGAAATTGTACAAACTCCAAAATCTCTGCTCTAAGACAACACATGGAGCTTGTGGCACTGTTTTCTGTATAGTCTTACTTTGAAAACTCTATCTTAGGTATAACATTAATGTAGTTGTAGCGTTTCTACAGCAGTGATTTTCAAACTTTTTTTCTTGGGACCCAGTTGAAAAAAAATCATTTATGCTCATGACCCAACAATTATTACATCTTTGACCAATGCATTCCAGTCTTTTGGCGGCAGCAGCAGGGGGTGCCACAACCCAGTGCCTGAAGGTCTGCGACCCAGTACTGGGTCCTGACCCTAAGTTTGAAAACCACTGTTCTAAAGTGTGGGACTGCTGAGGAAAGGTACAGAACCATGGTAGAACAAGTTTTCCCCATCCTGCTCTACTAAAATGGTGGAAGTTCAAGGGAGTAACATGGGGATTGGTTTTTGGGTTTTTTTTTGTTTGTTTGTTTTGTTTTTTACTGCAGTGTGGTTCAGCTTCAAAAAATGCAGGATACTATAGAGATGGAAGGGATACATATATAGAAATAATTTTTCCCAGCCTTTTATAAGCCAAATAAACCTCCTTAAAGTTTTCTCCTGCCCAGTGGTTACCCTGATTCATTGAGCAATACTAACGGCATTCCTTATCTTTCCTGTGGGTCAAAGGCTAACCTAGGGCAGCATTCTGTATTATTACTGGAGGGGAAGGTAAGGACACAGAAGCCAAAAGGGCAAGAGACTTAAAAATAACATTTAAAAATTCCTGACAGCTACTTTGCAAATGATATGGTAAAGAAATACATTAATCAGATTAAGGTATTATGCAATTTAAACACTAGAAGTTTATTAAATTCAAGTCAAATTAATTGTATTATATTATAATCTCATGCAAACATGAAAAATTCAAACTTGTAAGTCATGTACAGAATGCATTTTCCTAACCATTGCAAATACTAGAAACCCATATTAGACACTCTTTTCAGGTGAGACTATACATAGGCTTTCCATAAGGGAATGCAGAACGTACACCAAAGATGAAGGAACTCCAACAATCTCTACATTTAGTATGTACAGAAGCTTCTCTATAACTAAACTACTTATAAAATTACATTTTTTGAATACAGAAAGTAGCTCCCAATAAAAGGTAGCAAAATAGAAGGTTCTCTAAAGAATTGAAAAAAGGTGGCCTAATGTCAGATTAAGAGTGAAAAGAAAAATAATTTTTTTAAACTGATTCTTAAGTTTATATTGAATTTTTAAAAAATTTAAATTAAATAAAAGATTTTTTTTAAAAAATAAACCAATTTAATATCGAATTTGAAACTTAACTTATATGAAAACTTAACGTTACTATGATCAATTTAAATTATTATATTAAGCAGTAAATGTTTGCTGCTTATGTTTTAAAGTAAGTTAAACTATTGAGCTGGCGGAAATCATTGGCTAAAAAGTTGGAACCAGAGATTGTTGACGTACAATATCAGTTTTTGACAACAGAAGCCCCTTTTGCAGGTCCAGAGAGTATTTTCTTCATTTCAATTAATTCAGCTAGTTCAGTTCAAAAACCATATCATTCAAGGTTAAAAAAAAAAATCAACTGGGAATTGAAAAAGCAGGAAAGCTTCATTTCTTCTTTCAATCTATGAATAAAAAGTGGATGTGAAAGGATGAGATCTATTAGTTCTAAAATCTTGAATGACATGGTAATCGGAAACAATCACGTCAATTTACTTATTGTATATGATATTTAGTTCCTTTTTTAATAAATCAGTTATTTTTTTAAAATTTAAACAAACCTATCTTAAGATCCTGAATATATAAGAGAAGCAGTTAATCAAAAAGTTTATAAAAGCATGTTTTGCTTTTAAAGTTAACTGCTGTTTTTATGCATTTTTAATTCAATATGAATTTTCACCCAGTAGAGCTTGACACAAATTACAAGTAAAAACGTAATCTAGTAAATAAGAAACGCAACTATTTTCTAATGTCATAAGAAGATAAAAATTCAGAATATGAATAAATATAAATTAAGCTATATAATTGCTTAAATGAGGAAGTATAGACAGCGTATCCCCTTTGTTGGCCTAAAGAAGCACCAAGTTTAGTGTAAAGGCTATTTTTAGTTACAAATCACCATATTTTAATGGTTACCAACCATTGAGAACCAGCCTTTCTTAAGGGAAATAACTAAATACACAAATGCGAAACAAGATTAAAATCAATTATTTAAATGAGGTTTCCTGCTTGCTGATTTAAACTGTTGATTTAAAGCAGTGGTTTAAATGCCTAATTTTTAATCATCTAGCCTGTGTTAGATAGCCTAAAATAATTCTTGACTGAGGATGGAGAGGCTCCACAGTGCAACTCAAATAATTCAACTTTGTAGTTAAATACATCCTCAGGATTTCCTCCTGATAAATATAGTAAAGCTACACATGCAGAAGTAGTTCCAGAGAACTCTACTAAGGCCAGATTTATAAGTCGTCACAGTGTCAGATACTCAGATTTTTTTTTTTTTAATTCAGATTTTTTTTTAAACAACACTAAATACTATAGACTTTGGAAAACTGACAAGATTTAGAGGGTTTTATGTTTTAGACTATAATACCAATAAAATTTAAGTTGTCTTAATGGAAGACAACAATAGGCTAATGTAGATTCTACTGTAGTAAGGTCCAAATAACTCTATAGACCAGCAGTTCCCAAACCCTATTGGTTCATATAGCACTTTCTTAAAAAATGCTGTTGAATTAATGGATGGAAATACCAAGCTCACACATTATCAGTGGTACACTTACCAAAGTTAGAGAATCTCTGATCTAGACAGTTCTTTCTCACTAATGGTCCAACTGAATTATGCATGCTAATTTCCTTGATATACAATTCTGGGATGGAAATTGCAACCCCTGTATATTTTGACCAAGTGAAGCAATACCTCACCACTCACTGAGCCTCCTGTAAAGTCAGAATTCATGTTGTTACTATTCAAGACACAGCTCTCCAACAACCTCCACATCCAATTTCAGTTTCCTTTAAGTAGGCTTTATGCTCGATCACTCTAAAGTAAGATGGTTACTGACTTTTCATAATTGTTCTTCGAGATGTGTTGCTCATATCCATTCTGTGCGAGGTAAGTGCATGCCACATGAACCAATGCCCAAGATTTTTCCCTCAGTGGTATCCATTGGGTAAGCTTTAGCACCCTCTGGCATCACACATATGTGATGGTGTAAGAGGTGCTGCCATCCCACCCTCCTTATCACTTCCTTTTCTCCAGAACTCTGACAGAGGGGAAAGGGGGTGGGTCATCGAATGAACATAAACAACACATTTCCAAGAACAACAGTTGCAAAAGATCACTAACGGTTCTTTCTTCTTTGAGTGCTTGCTCACGTCCATTTCACATCCGGTGACTCACAAGCAGAGCCAGGAGTTCATGGACATGCCAATTATAACAACTCTCTACCAAATCCTGCACAATTCTGGGCCTATTGAGTAATGGTTTAGTGGGACGCAAAGAACAGACAGACAGATGACCACGTCACAGCTCTGCCAATATCCTGTATAGGGACCTGAGCTAGGAAAGCTGCCAATGATGCGTGAGCTATTATAGAAACAGCTGTCAGTAAAGCCCAAGGAGTGACTTTGTCTGCTCATAGCAGGCTTAGATGCAGGCAGTGATTTAGGATGAAACCCTCTGGGATGACCCCAGCAGTCCCTTTCATCCATTCAACAATTGCAATGACCAGCTGCATGGACATGTGGAAAGGCTAGTCTTGTCAGTGTGGAAAGCCAGAGCTCATCTGATATCTTTCATATGAAGACACCTTTCCTCATTAGAGTTGTGGGGCTTTGCGAAGAAGACTGGCAAGAAAATAGCCTGCTTGACAGGAAATTGCAATATCACCTTTGGCAAGGAAGTAATTGCCACCAAGAAGGTGACTTTCCATGATAGGTGTAGAAGACAGCAAGACTCCAAATGCTCAAAGAGGGGGACCAGTGAAAGTTGACAGGATCTCACTGAGATCCCACTGAGGAATCAGGTCTTGTACCAGCAGGAAGAGCCTCTCCAAGCCCTACACCAATCTGGCTGTCATCTCATGTGAGAAGACTGACCTGCTCTGAATAGAAGGATGAAAAGCCGATCTCGCTGCCAGGTGTACCTTAATTAATAATGCCAGACCTTGTTGTTTTAAGTGGAGCAGATATTCCAAAATGGATTGAACAGATGACTTCCCGCACCGGCAGCCTTGGCCTCCCGGCCCAGGGCCAGCTCCCTGGGGGCCGGAGTGGGCCTGTCGGCCTGCCACGCTCACCTCCAGCATGGGGGGCAGGGCCCCACTTTGGCCAATTGGCCCTGGGCCCCGCTCCCCCCACGGGACTGCCCTGTGCACAACACACAAGATTTGAAGCCCAGGGACTGGAGCATGCCCTGTGCCTGTATCTACAACATAACAGGCAAATCAAGAACTAAACTAACTTTTACCTATGTACACTATTATTACAAGAAGAAACCATGGGATTAGAAGAGCATGCCGAAACAAGTTCCAGCACCATCATGGATGATAAGAAGGGACAGAGGAAGTGAGGGCCAGTGGCGCTTCTTATACTGGTACATATTCACATGGCCCCTTTCAGCACTAGAAACAGTCCTATGGATGCCACTGAAGGAAAAATTCCCAGCACTGATGTATGTGGCACACACACTCCTGACATGGAATGGACATAGACAAGCACTCAAAGAATCACTTTACGTGTTACACTGTTTTGTTTCAACAAGTTACAGCCACGGCTGATCTTTTAGAGCTCCACTCAAACAAATCTCTCAAAGAAGAAGGTCCCCTATTATTGGGTTGGTCTTTTTGTTGTGCAAGGAAACAATATTTTTTTCATTTATCTCTAAATGCACTCCGTATTTCCTTTGCATCAGAGGTATCCCAAGTTACCCCCAATGTCAGTTTTAAAACTAGCATGGGTCTGATTTATCCATCCTAACTTTCAATAGGTATTATTCATTATTTAAGCATCCAGGTTCAAGAGGTAGCTCCTCCCTGCCAAGAAACACTTACATTCTAGCAATTTCTCCTTTGACTGACCCTTCCAGGCCTAATTTGCCATTAAGCTTAATGAAGCCAAGAATAGTCTTAATGATCCTCCAATAACGTTTTAAGATAGTGATGTTTCCACTAAATGTCTCCTAATATTCCTTCTGCAGTGCACACCTGGGCATGCTCACTAAGCAAACCATCAGGGACATGGCCCCCAAACCACCAATATTGATTATTCCTACAGAAGTTTCACACACAGCTCCTTGAACATAGTTGGCTGTCATGTTAATATCTTGCACAGCTTTATTTCAAACAAAAACCCTACTTCTACAATAGTGGAAACAGTTTTTTGATTTGTTAAGCAAATCAACACAAGGAACAGCAATAATGGATTTAGACACAAACTAAATCCCAATATTAATCTAGTGCACCCTTCTACTCTCAACCAATAGGCAAATTCCATTAACAGCAATGGGAGCTGAATGCATGGACCAAGGACAGTAGTACCTACAAACAATATATCCTAGCCCAGGAGTTCCCAATCTTTTTGTCTTGAGGGCCACATATATCATTTTTACAATGCTGAAGGGCCACCATTCTCCACCAGCAAGCACTCTTTCCACTGCAGCAAAACAGGAGGTCGTCACCGAGGAGCCTGCCTCTTCACTGATCTCTCGTCTCTCTAGCTGCAGCAGGGAATCACCATGTGTCCTGTAGCCCTGTGTGCTCCAATTGGGTCTCTAGACAAAGGCTCCTTTCTGCAGAAAGGGGGATCGAAGATCAGTAGTCCCCTCCCTCTGACTCCGGCAGGGACCCCAGCACCCATGGACCTTGGTGGAGTACTTTGCCATGTTCCCTCCTACAGATGTGAAAGGGAGTCCTGACCTCCCTTCCCCTTGGCTGCATCAAGAAGCCTGCAGCAATCTTTTAGCCCCACAGAAACACAGTGTGCCTGGGTCCTTAGGCAGCAGCTCCCTTCTGCAGGAAGGGAGCCATGGGCCACTTTGAAAAGCCCCACAGGCCACAGGTTGGGAACCACTGTTCTAGCGCCAACCAGCAGTATCAGAAAACAGCAACCAGCACATTAAAAATATCATAGAATCATAAACTATTAGGGTTGAAGGGGCCTCATGAGGTCATCTAGTCCAACCCCCTGCTAAAAGCAGGACCACTCCCACTAAATCACCCCAGCCAGGGTTTTGTCTAACCGGGCCTTAAGTTTCCAAAGACTGAGATTCCACCACCTCCCTAGGTAACCCATCTCAGTGCTACACCACCACCATTTCAGTTTGTAATAATACATCTCCAAAAAGCCTATGATGGGGTGGTAGTGGGGTCAGGAGAGAATGAAAAAACTACTACAATAAAACACAGTTCTAATTTTTGTTGGAGACCCACTTCTGAAATAAAACACTCCAAGATTAATCTTAATTACATGATTTAAAATAAATAAATAAATAAAATAAATTTAAACCTCTGCTTTAAATATTCAGCATCTGCATTTAAAAATACAATTTCAAAACCTTAACTGTACTGGGAAATTTTGTTTCATCTTAGGAGAGGAAGTATAAAAACATTGATTTTCAGTTTATTTATTAAAAAAAAATAAATTAATTAGCTGCTGTTTTCACAGAACTGATGTTTTTTCCCTAGGGCTAAATTTACCTTAAGGTGTACTGGCAAGACAAAAATCATTTTTAAAAAGTATCTTAAAAAAACCCTAGCAAATTCCTTCTATGTTACTAACATCTCTTTAAATTAATAAAAGTAAATTTACTTATCACAATTTATGCTGGCTTTTTGTTTTCACTTAGAAGGAGCAATGAATATAACCCAGTAGGTTTCATATTTGTTCATCAGTTTCTAGTCAATTTAATTTACATGTTCTCTTTTACAAGTACGAAATTGCAGTGCTTGGAGTACAAAGACCAATGGGAATTTCTATTCCCACGGTAATGCTTCTGTTTTAGGTTTTGTGAAAAAATTAGTTTGACAAATATTTTGGTCTGGGTTTCTTTCTCATTCTAATTAGCATGTTGTTTTAACAGTTGCCCCCCCTTAACAGATCCTTGTAATTCTACATCTTATTTTTATAAATGCATACAGAATAATTCTAATGCCATTTGGATTACTTTTCATACTCTGAGTGATCCATTGTTTAAACAACTAAACTCATAACTTGGCATAAAAAAGAATTTCATGTATGAACTAAATAAATGTTAGGTTTTTAACCCATCATCATGCAAATAGAAAAATAAACTACAACTAGAGATAGCTGAAGAATGGTCAGGATGTTTTTTGTTTTGTTTGTTTATTTGGTTTTGGGGGCTTTTTAAATGACAGCTTTAAAACATATTAGCAATAAAAATATTTTCAGATGCTACCCTCCTTTGCTAAGACCATTTCCTATAGTATACAGAATTTACATAAATATTTTAGTGTCCTACAAAGCAATTCACTACTTCTATCTACACTGGAAAAAATATCAAATGATAGTTATATGTCTACTTTCTGGTGATGTTAACTAGTGTATCTTGGAAAGTTTTCAGATGGAGGGCAGTAATCTGTCTGCAGTAATTTAATATTATGCTTCACAGACTTCTTCAACATTGTACAAAAAGGTGAAAAAGTCCTGCATAGAAAGTGTGATTCTTCCATAAAGATAAATGCAATAAATTTGTCAATTAAAAAAGCCAAACAAATATGAAGGCAAAGGAAAAATGATTCTTTATATAATTTTTTTAAAAAGCCGATAATAAACTTAAATAATATACATACATAACAATAGGCACGTGAGGGTTTAGCAACTGTTAACTATGAAGTTAAACCTTAGGCACTTTAAATGAATGCTGAAGGAAGAGTACACAGGAATCCCGGCTAACCGCAAAATTGGTTTTTAAGGAGAATTAGGAAACTCTACACGTGGATGCAACTGGCTCTTTGCTTCTCTCTCTGCTGGAACCCTGTAATCCTTATTAATCTACTGTTTGTTCCTGGAAAGTACCTTTTTCTGTGTAAATAAAATCCAAAGTTTCCTTTGGATTCATTTACACCTTTTACTTGGTGGAGTTGAATTTGTAGGAACAAATACATTGTTTCAGAAGACAGGATTCACAATTTACTATCTCTGCCTCTTTTTTTTTTTTTTTTTTGGCTTGAGACACTGCCAAACTAACTAAGCAAAACTTTTTAAAAGCTGGAAACAATGTTACCTCAGGGTGCTAAATTTGCAGTGAAAGCCCCATAGGCTGCTGTCACGCAAAGTTTGACAAGTCTCGCCAAATTGTTTCTTCAGCATATAAACTGCTTGTGAAGTGACTGGGCCCTTTGTATTACAGCTGAATACTGCAGATGGGAAGGTTTCTTCTGGGAAAGAGTAACTGCTGTTTTCACCACATGGAGTTTTAAACACACACATAAGAACATATTCTCCTAGAATACAACATTGTTTGGTATCCTCTATATAACTTGGCCTTTTTTTTTCCCCAAGTTGGTTGGTTAATCACAACACCCTAAAGCAATAGCATACCTGTTAGCAAATTTTTTAAAAGAAAAAAAAAATACAGTACATTACCAATCTAAACAGAACAGATTGTCTCTACTTGTCAGATTTCCAAGCTGCATAAAGATTAGTCACTGTTTAAGAGCTTAGCATATCCTAAGTGCTTCCTAGGGAGCATATGATGACCCCTGGCAAAACTAATATACTGTATACCAACAAGGAATACTGAAGAAAGAAATATCCACATTCACTTTTCTTCTCAAAACTAAAAAGCATCTGAATATGTAACAATTTAAGTTGTACTTATCTGTACTTTTTGACAGTTTTATAAATGGCTGGACAGAGCTGTACATATTTTCAACATAAGACATGATGCTACAAACTTATTTCTGGGAATAGTGCTTACCACTGAGCTCTTTCATAGCCTTCAACGGTTTTATTCTCAAGAGTGATCACTACCCTCCCCATAAGAATTGTTTGCAGGATCTTGCACGCAGTGGAAAAAGAGTTGAGTTTTAGTCAGGTTTTGTTTCTACACAGCAATACTAATATGTGTTGTGCATGTGAATGTGGATTGATGGAAAGGGGAAAATATTCAAGAAATTCACTGTTGCTCAAGCTTAACTTTCTGCAGACCTTTGTAGAAAGCAATTTGAGAAGAGCAAAGATATTCTGAAAAATATACCACTGCTTTAGAAGTCTGGGACACCAGTGTTCAGACAGGAGACTATTGGATGATGGACTGCTACCAGCTAACAAAATCCAGTTAGCCTCAAAGGAGGAGTTGCAAAGGGAGGTAATGGTTTAATAGCCTACTATTCAGATTTAAAGTACTAGGATACCCTTACAACACAAGTTTAAATCTCACAAGGTAATCCCAGCATCTCACCTTTCTCTGGTAGCAATGGTTTCCACACAATTTACTATAAGGAGGCCAGTAAAAGGGTAGATGTCTTTTGAATGACATTTTAAAATGAAAGGTCCTGTCTGCTCAGCATGGACATGTAAGATCTAGTGGCTTCCAAGGAAGGTTGTTGAATCCCCATCATGAGAAATTTTAAAGAACAGGTTGGACGAACACCAGTAAGCAATGGTGTTACTTGGTCCTTCCTCAGCAGAGGAGGCTGGATTTGCTCACATCTCAAGGTCCCTACCAACCCAACATTTCTATGATTCTACAATAAATTTGGGGTATGGAGGGGATGTCTTAAAGGAAAGGCTTCAAAGAACTAAAGATTGTAAAAAGAAAATATATAATGATTTAGGATACAAAATAATTCACAATGAATTATCAGACAAATTAGCTTTTCTCCTGCTTTCAGAACGTTACTCTTATTAATTATTTGACCATTTGGGGGAAATTTACATAATAATTATGGATTGATCTGTTTTCCACGACAGGTTGATATTTGTGCTGCATTGGTTAACTGTGCTTGATTATCAAGTCACATAATATTGATTTTGTTCCAAGTGGATCTGAGGATTCAAGCATTTTTGGTGCAAATGCTACACAATGCAAATTTTAAACAGTGTCATGCCAGCACTTATGAACATGACTTTGGAAGTCACCTGTCAAATATCTGTGCCATCATAACTTCTTAGCTCACCTGTCCATAGAATGTAGAATACCAAATCAGAAAGGTCAGTGAGCATGGCGAACAGGTGGGACAGAACAAATTTTATCGTGGAATAGCTGAAAGCTGTAAACTTTCTATATAATGGAAATCACTCCAAGCCAGGAGGCGCAGCAACGCACTCCTAGTCCCAGCACCTACGATAGCCAGTGCAAAATTAATTTTTAAATCTGGGTGAACATTCATGGAACTTTTCCCCACCCAGTTGTACAGTCACTCCATAAAGACCTAGAGAAAAATTTGTTCATGGTATTTAGTATGGGTGAATTCTAGGTGTGAAGATAGAGAATGGAGAAAGTCTAAATTAGAGATCAGGAAGATTCTTCATTCTGAGCTGTCATTAACATGTGAAATATAATAGTTATAAACACAAACAGGGTGCACACGGTTAACACATTTATGTCAAGGTTGGATGGAGATCTAACTATAAGTATATCTGCATATACCTTGAAAAAAGTAGATATTCTTGCAAGGAATGGATCAGATGGACCAGATGTGCCCTGTATACAAATTTTACTATATATTTCCTTCAATAAATCTAATGTAAAGAAAAATAATCAAGACAAATGTTATATTTTATACTGGGTTTCTTTGTTTTTCTCACGTACTAACACCAAGCCAAGCCATACACTCCAGTGCACTAAACCACTGATTTAAAATCCAGCATTTTCATTTTAAGTAAGTTCCACCTATGAAGGTGGAAACTGGAATGTTAGTTGCTTCAGGGGCTGAAAGTTAAGGAGTGGAGAGGATTGCTCCACTCTTAGAATCTGATTATCTAGCCACTGCTGAACATTAAAATTGAATTTTTGGAGCTAGGGGACAACTTTGGTTCCAATTTTTTGGAGCACAAATAACCCTAAACATTACACCTATCACAGAGTCCTCAGACTATCTGTATCCAAAAATGCTGCATGTATTACCTCACTGCATGACCTGAAGGCCTAATGGATATCACAGACCCTGGCAAGCATCAAGCTTTTATATTACTTTTCCTGGGCTTCTGTACAGAAATTTGACTCTGCTACAACCGCTTAAAGCCTTCTTTCACAGAAAACGAATTCCAGTTTTAAGAAAAAATTTAAACAGTTTTTTAAAAAAACCGTGTGGGCTGAATTCATTTTCTGTGACATTATTTTGTAATTGTTTATTAGTTAATTAAAATTCATTATGTTGTTTCCCTCCCCACCTCAAGATCGTACTTTGAAGTAATTTTTAATTCCTTGCAGAATTCCTTTTTGAGTCAAAGATAATATTAATTAATAAGATCTGTTTATTTAGTGCCTTTAATTTTCAAACTATATTCCTAACATCCTCATGGAAATAGGCAAATACTTTGTACCAAAGATCCCAAATGATTAGCTGGTGGAACTCATTGCTATAAGATGCTATTGAGCTTAACAAGACTCAGCAAGGACATTGATATGGATACCAAGAATATCAAGAATTATAAGGATATTTTTAAAAACAAGAATTTTGGAAGGAATATACGCTACCATTTTTCAGGGCTTAAACCAATCTTTTAATTATTGGGGATGTGAAAGATATTTTCCTTGGGACAAATTATTCTATAGTTGCTGCTGTTAGGTTTCTTGTACTTTAAAGCAGCATATGACACTGTCTGGATTTGGGGGGCCATTTATGATATTTAACATCAATATTTCAAAATTACAATAATTCATGCGAGATACCATTAATATGAGATATACCATTCATATATACCATTCATACGAGATATACCATTCATACGAGATATATGTTAAGTATGGTGATATTGTTTATGTGTATGTGTTATATTCGTATTGGAAGTTATGGATATGTTTGTTATATCTGTATTTCAACTTTTGCTGTGTTTCTGGGTGACACCCCAGACAGGATGGAAGCACTTGCCTGCTTAATGGCCCATCAAGAAAACTCAAAGGTTACAATGAGCCCAGAAAGAAGTCAGGGCTACATTTGATGAGCCACCAGGACATTTAAGAACATGACTTATGGAGAGGGACTCTCTCTGAGGATTTTCAGGCCATGTGCTGAGGGCTTGTGTTTGAAACAAGCCGAATGGCAATCCATAAAAAAGGCAGCAGCACCCTCCAACTTCCTTCAGTCTTTTTCCTTTGCTTACTAATTTCTGTCTTTACTGGAACTAGTGGCTGACTGGGAACCAGAGACTGAAATGCAGTAAAGAGGGCTGTGTATTTTTTGTTTTAGATTCTTGACAACCAGTGTGGGGAACCAGAAGCAAGATCTGTGACTGGCTGAGGAGTCTTGCATGGATGGGTCACACTGCAAGCACCTGCCACTGTTGGAGTCAGAATACTGGAAAAGATGGACCATGCATCTGGTAATGGCTATATCCTGGAATATTACTTTACCCAGTACAGACAGGAACACAAACAACAAGGTTACCAATCAGCAACTTGCTTTAGAGCCCACAAGTCATATCAGAACTAGGATTAGGAACTTCTGTATTCTAGAGTCTGTATACCACGTGTTATAGTTATCAGCACAACTGCACTTCTGACTCCACACATCCCTCCCCTCTGCGTCTCTGACTGCGTCCGCTTCTTCGATCTCAGGAATCTAGCTCTCTCCTCTGTCAGGGTAGAATCACACTATTTGCCCACTCTCAGACTGGGCCTTGGGCTGCAGTCTCATCAGTTCAGACTCAACACTAAGATCTGAAGGGGCCATCATGATCGTCCAGCCTGACCTGCCACACACTGCAGGCCATAAGACCTCACCCACACACTCATGCAATAGGCCTGTATCCACTAGCTGAGTTGCTGAAGTCCTTAAATATGCATTTTAAATTGTATCTCCTGTATTGTAAAACTGTAAATTGTAAAACTGTATCTCCTTTGTCTAGACAATTTAATTAATAATTTCCCATTTGGAACTGTATCAAATGCTTTACTAAAATCTAAGTAGATTAGACCTACTGTATCTCCTTTGTCTAGACAAATCAGTTATCTCAAAGAAAAAAATCATGTTGGGCTGGCACAACCTACCTTTTGTAAATCCATGTTGTATTTTATCCCAATTACTCTTACCATTATGTCCTTAATTACTCTCTCTCAAAATTTGCTCCAACATCTTGCTTACTGTTGAGGTTAGACTAATGGGCCTATAGTTTTATGGATTACTTCCCCCACTTCCTTTTCTTAACTATAGGCACCGTGTTTTCAGTTCTTCGGTCAGAGTGCAGTTCCCAAGTTTACGGATTCATTAAAAATCCTTTCTATTGGGCTTTCAATTTCATGTACCAGTTGTTTTAATGTTCTTGGGTGGAGATTACCCAGGACCCTGATTTGGTCCTACTAAACTGTTTGAGTTTGGCTTCCTCTTTAGTTATGATAATTTCAACTTCTCTATCTTATTCCCATCCTGCCACTACTTCCAAGCTTCTCATGTGTTTAGACATTTAGATGTTGGGCCATATCTAGTCTCTCTTTAATCTCCACCCCATCCTGAGTACTTAGCAATCCCACTTCTTCTTTCCTTGCTATCTCTTTATTTATATGACTAAATAACCTTTTACTGTTGGTTTTAATTTCCTTTGCAAGTTCCAACTCCACTTGGCTTTTGTCAGTTCTCACATGTTCTCTACATTTTCTGACCACCACCAGCTAGCTTTCCTTGTTGATTTTTCCCTTTTTCCATTCCTTGTAGACTTTCTGCTTTTTCTTAATACCTCTTTGACCCACTTGTTCACTCAGTTTGGTCTGCAACCCTTCCCTACATTTTTTTTCCTAGCTTGGGATGCTGGCTTTAGATAGTTTACCAAAGTTGCAGAAACTAATTTCAAGCCTCCTCCAAACCAAGACCCTTGAGTTCTTTAATTGGAGAAATGTGTTTTGCTAGTTAAACTCAATCCTGTTCGTCTACAAGCCAAAGCCCATTAGGCATATCTCCTTAGAATTCTGCTTTCACCAGTTCTCAGATGTTAAGCACCGATTCTCTCTGTCTGCAATGACGACTTATAGAAGTGCTCAGTGGCCTCCTTCCTGGATGCCTTACAACTGGATCTACATATTACCAAACCTTGAATAGCACAGAGGTCTCCAAGCTGTTCAAACATACGCCTTTTCCACTTTATTTACTAGAGTGGGCTGAATGTGTTGCTTTTTTTTTTTCTTTTAAATAATGTTGGTTCAAAAAAAAAATGACAATAGCCTATCAGTTTCATGTTTTCACCTATTAAGGAGGCTGTAAAAAATAAACTGCAAAATGATTTACTGTAATATTTCAACAAAGGAGATCTTGCCTCACTTTCAGTCCCTACCCACATGCTGAATTGCTATGGTCGCTGCATGAACTTCCTATGTAGCCAGTCCAAAAAATGGATTTTCAAACATAATGGTACATTTGAAACAATCCCTTTTCTGTTTAACACTTTCAGATTGGATCAAGTATAAATATGCCTAGATACTACAGTCATAGGTGCTGTGAAATATGGCCCTTCAAAGCTTACAACCACCTTGTGCCACATAAGTGCTGAATTAGGCACTCTGCATCTAGCAAAGACAGTCACAATAACAACCAAGGCCAAGTCAAAAATTATTTTTAGACTCAAGAATCTTTCTATGTTTGCAAGAATCTCAGGCACATTCTCTGATCTTAAGAAAAATGAATTATGCTTAGTAACTGTGTGCACTAATAGTAAATTCCAGGTTCTTTTCCCTTGCATGCTTAATGAGACAGCAACCTGAGGGTGTTTGGTACTAGAGTACTTTGCCAGTTCTGAACACAGTTCTCAAAACAAATATGCCTTTTTTTTTTTAATTAGTGTCTAGAGTTGTCACAGGTATGCATTCATAAGGATGGGATAGTTGACCCCTCCAAAGTTCAAATCTTAAACTTGCACAGGAAATATAGTTCTTACCTTAGCTGTCTGGAAATGTACAATTTGAGTTTATTACTTACTTCAATTTTGTCTGTCTTTGCGTCTCCCCAGTAGAGTTTGTCTTCTTCAAGATCTAGCGCCAAGCCATTAGGCCAACCTAGAGAAGTGTTCACAAGGACCCTCCTCTCAGAGCCATCCAGGTAAGCACACTCGATCTTTGGATTTTCACCCCAGTCTGTCCAATACATGTAACTGTAAGGGGAAAAAAGATATAAATACGTATATGTGCATGACTGCACTGCACCTCAGCTATTAAGTTAGGGGATTTGTTCAAAACACTTCCTGATTAGTTTCACAAGTAATAATCAGACCAGTTTACTCTACTGGTGGTCAGGTATTGACACCGACAAGGCCCGAGCATTAGAAAACCAGGTTCCTCACAATTGGCAGTAGTATCTATTTAGTGCTACCCATAACACCAGAGAATAAAGAAAAGACTGACACTGTTAAACCAAATAGGTTACTTCTGCTGTACAAAAGTTTGTGATGGCCGATAACTATGCAAGTACATGTCAATGATGCAGAAGAGATGGGAAAGGGAGAACGATAATGATTTTGAGAAGGAACAAGGAGCACTGGCACATATGATCTTTAATATGTCCAGCATCTAATAATCTGCCAGTTGCTACAGTCTCAAAGAGTTGAGAAGTTCTCAACAAGTTCTTTGAAAAATCCACCGTTTGTCCATGGTGGGGTAGGGAGGGACAGAGACAGATGGACGATGAAAAACAAAACTCACCCCATCACAGGATTCAGCACTATCGCTCTAGGCTCATCTAGATTTTCTGATATAAGGATCTTTCTGGATGTCCCATTCAATCGGGTTACTTCAATGCGATCTGTTCCTGTGTCAGTCCAGTACAGGTTCCTTGCCACCCAATCCACTGCTATGCCATCAGGATGATTAATTTCTGTGGTCACCAGGGTTTGAGCTCCAGAGCCATCAAGATAAGCCCGACGAATAGCCCGGACATCATCATCAGTCCAGTATATGTAGCCCTCAACAGGATCATAGTCTATTGCAATTGCATGCCTGATATTGTCTATCTGCAGAATAATATCAGTGAAGTCTGGCATGTCCAAGGAGATTCTTCGCAAATCTGTCCTTCTAGCGAGCAGCAAGACTTCCTCAGCACCTGGAGAAGAGTATTAACATTAATGTCGCAACTATGGAGTGCTCCTTCACCTGTCAAAAACGTATTTGAACCATAAGATAGCAGTTTGGTGAGACACAGAAAAACAAAGGAGTATTGGCATCAGAACAATACTAGGCTTACCTCAAATCAGGGACACCCAAATATTGGCAGTGGATCACATATTAGCATATTAGCCACTACCTCTAAGAACAGTACCTAATTTGCCTTAGGCTTAAGACAGAGATACAACCCCACATGTCAAAGGCTGCACTTCCACACCAAGCACCATGTGCTGCACTGAAGAAATCTGTGGGCCACAGTTTAGTGACCAATGTTGTACAGGTGAGATAGAGGTGGAAGTGGTATTGCATTCAGGCTGCTAATCCTAGCTGTCCAAACCATGCTGTGTTTCTGCCATCCTTGGCAGTCTGTCTCTCACATCGAACCCTAAGTGTGACAATCTGACAAGTTCCTGAATTACTTGTACTGAATTAGGTTAGTCCGTTTAAGACCCACTGTATTAAAAATTCAATTATGTATGTATGTAGATGATGTGGAATTGCGTGTTTTCCATGGAAAGGGTAAAATAGGAGAAAACCAGTGGTTGATTTGTCAGATTTACTCAGAGAAAGCACCCCCGGGAAAGGTATGAATATACCAATTACAAACTGGATTGTCCAGGGACCAAGACACAAAGAAAGGGTTTTTGGATAAATTGGCTGGTTTTAAACTGATTCAGGACATTCTTCCTGATCCAGCAAATGGACAGGACTCCTGGCCCACAGAGGGACCTAAATCCTTAGGACAGGGTTGGAAGGCCTGGCCCTGCCAGAAACCATTTTAGGGTTGGTGTTAATGCTGGTAGGCTTGTTAGCATGGATGTAGGTTCTTCTACAGTTTTTAATTTTTTCCTCTGTAATGCTTTTTACCTTAAGAATAAGATAGGATTGCATAAAAAGTTACAAATGTAGCAATTACACCTAACTGACAGAAAAGAAAGCAAAAAAGTGCCCTTGGGCAACCCACCTATGCTGGGAAATACACAGTGAAGGCAGAAAACCCTGCAGACTGGGAATACTCTGGTCATAAGCAAAGACATGTCCAGGGAGCTGGAAGCCAAGAGCAGTGTCTTTGCTGGGACACTAAAGATAGATCTACACTGTAATGTAAGACCAAGGTTTGAACTCAGGCTCAAGCCTAACATCCCTCTGTCTACAAATAAGTTGGACCCTTACTAAGGGTCCTAGGACTCCACGGAGTTGGAGGATCCAAGCCTGAGTCAAGATGAGATGCGGGGTTCATGCCTTACTGCTTTGCAGTGTTGACCCAGCCTCAACAGACTCATGCTCTGGAGGTCTGCCAAAAGTATCCCACAATCCTACAGACCAACTTTCTTTGTCCTCTAGATAGTCAAGTTTGGTGGACAGTCAAGTTTTCCTACAATGCACCATGAATAAAGGGCTCGTGCAGTTATATTTTGGGAAGATGCTAAGTCTGGGATATGGGTGGTTGAACTCAGGCTGGCATAATACACTGTAGATAGTATAGCCTCAGGTCAGTAGCCAACATTCAGCAATTCCTAACAGGGCTCAAATGAGTGTAGATGCTCAAGCTCTACGTTAACAAATCCAAAAAGCGTTACTAAACCTGGGCTTACACTGCAGTGTAGACATACTAAGGGAAATAGAGGTGCAGTTGCCCAGAACTAAATACCAAAATAAATGTGAGCAAAGAGATCAGCAAAATGAAACAGGTTTCAACTGGAAATCATTCAGTGTCAGGGAAGGAAAAGACATGAGGTGGAAAATTCATATTAAACAATATCAATCATGAAAGAGTATTATTTCCTCTGCTAGAACACAACCAAAAAGCCCAGAAGCATGTCTAGACATTTCATCATATTACACAAAATTCCCAACTCAGCCAAACTTCTCCCATAGCTGAATGAATGCATTACACATAGTTTTCACACATACTACATGGTACACAGGAAACTACAGAAGGAACACAAGTCTTAGGATTTCCTCAGGAAAGCACGTTAATGCTTTGCTTCCGATAGCCAAATGGGAGAGCGAGTCGCAACTACTGAAAGTACATCCTATTTGCCTGAAGATAATATGAATCTGACTTTTCAGGCTGCAGGATTGTGTGAATACATGGGTATGAGCATGAGTAAAGTTTTATTGCTGGTGAAGAAGGTGCCAAAACAAGCACCTTGAAGACTGAAGCAGTACATTTGTCCACAGAACACAGGCATGTATAACAGCAGGGCAAACTTCCCCATGTGGCCCAACAATATCTTGATCCAGGGGGACAACTCAGAGATAAGTGTACGTCTAATTCCTTCTAAATGACCAGTTAGCTGCTTAGTTTTCTGCTGTGCGTGCCAATTGTTGAGATGTTTTTCATGTCTTCACACCTGCCAAATGAGAACTGACTGGCAACCATCATTTCCATTTCACACAGAGCTCTGAAAAATTCCATCATGTATATTAATTCAAGAACACTTAAATCTGCTCCTTTACCATGGTTACTGGTACTCTATAATATTGCTCACCCCAGTGTTCGCAGAGAGGAAAGCATAGCAAAGTTCATGATGAAACTGCATGATATGCCATACCTACCATTAATTAGAGACTTGATTAATCCACCAGCTAGACATCTGGCCTTACCTTACCCATTGCAGATAAGTTTACTGGGTGAAGGATTTACAGTAGAGGACACATGGGCGAGCTTCATGGTCCATAGAGAAAGTGAAAACAGTCATCTTGTCTCGAACCCCCCTCGCTATCAACCCGAGTTTGATTTACTCCAAAGGCAACGGAGTCTTCTGAACTGGTTTCATATCAGACATGGAATTTGAGCTGCAGCAGAATTTTGGTGGTATTTTAGAGACAGTGTATGCTGATGTGAGCAGCTACAAACCATGATACGCATTGTTGAGGACTGCAAAATGACAACTTCCTGGATGTCTTCATGCCTTAAAAGTCACTGATATGAACGCTGTGGCTTAGCTTGAGTGGACTGCATACACCAAATAAATAATACTGAAATACTAATAGATAGTAACTTTCAATCACTACCAGCTTGGGTTGTATTGAAGTGGCAATCTAAGAAGTAAATCCCCTGAGCCATCCCAGTGCATCTTGGAAAATGGTACTTCAGATTCTATTACAGGTTCCTATAACATGTTCATCACTATAGTATCTGAGGTGCTAATCCTCACAGCTATTCTCCTCTAAGACACAGTTTACCCTGACATGTGTGGCCAACATATAAAAAACATACCGTTATTTAACATGTATCTACCACAGTTCAAACCAAATATATACAAATAAAACTCTGGGGTCTAGCTGCACTGTCAATTGCTTTTGAGTTTGGTAGTCATAATTAGGTATTCGATTGCCCAAGCCAACAAAGTATAAAAGCACTGAGGAGAAAATACACTCAATGCTGGGGGGTAGATAAAGTGAATCTGGGGATAAGGGAAGGAAGGGGATCACAGGTGATGCACGGGGAAGACACATGGGGCCACATGCTCCTGAGATTTTTGCAAGGGTGGAAGTTAGGCTGAGTATGGCTGAAGGGACTTGACTGAAAAAGGCACCAGGAGCTAGCGCTTCCTCTGAACCCTACTAGATGGTACTCAGAGCAGAGAGACCAGCTGAGTCCTGTCCATTTTTCACTAGCAGACAGGGGCACTGGAACAATTATTATAGTGGGGGTGCTGAGAGTCATTGAATCAAACTGTAACCATGTATGAAATGGAAACCACTCTTAGCCAGGAGGTGCAGTAACACCACTCACACCCCTAGGTCCAGCACCTATGCCAGCAGCTGCAGTTGGTGTCTAAAGTAGATGGTCATCCCTGTGATATAGAGAAGGAGCTTGGGGACTCAGGGCATGGATGAGTGGGAGAGAAAAGAGGGCTGTTGGAGGGTACCTTGGCAGTCACCAGGAAGTTGACCATATTTGTGGTGGTGATGGGAGTCCTGCCCCTCCCACCTTCAGCAGTTACCAGCAGCCTCCCAAGGGGATAGGGACTCTCTCCCTTGACCTGTAAACAACTCCTTTGAGTTCCACTGAGGCTCTGAAGTACATCCTGGGTTGGAGGAAGACTTTAGTGATTCAGAGAACAATGAAGTGAGGGGAAAAAATTAAGCTCTGTTGTGGAAAGTCTTTCCTACCCAACCCAAGAAAGTCATTTGCTGTCAAATTTTCTGATGACAGAGATTTTGCTGGCTCCAAAAGCTACCAAGCAGAATTCAAATATTTTGCTTTAACATGTGTTTGAACTCTAGCTTTGCTAGTTTAAAAATGGTGGCAGTTCTTTCGGACACAAAGGGGTCACTTTTTGGCCAGACCAGACGAACAGTAGCCCTAGGTCACATGTCATCTTAGGAGGCCACCTTTTTCTCCTAAACATAGCAAGAAGAAATAAGGTTTATAAGTTTTCCTTTTATAAAGCAACAATAGGTACCTGTGATGTCAAAAGGGACTGCTGGCACTGGCCACTATGTTTGTTCTTAAATAGGTTACCAAAAGAGAGATTTTTTGCTAAAATAAACACTGCAATATCTTGAAAGTTATTTGATATTCTGAACTACGTTTAAAATGGTGGCCCACTCGATATATCTACAGACAAATTAGATCAGCAAACTTAATTTTAGAATTCAATGTTAAACAGAAATGAAAGAACGTCAAAATTATAAATGGGACATATTTTCAACTGCAGTGGAGAGTAATACTTAAGCATTTTCTTGATTTCTTTTCAAAACTACATCTTTTATATTTCTTGTCACATTTTTGGTTATATTTTTTATTTGTATATTATGAGAGCACCTATAGGTCCTGACAGGTCAGGCCCCGCTGTTCTAGGCACTGTACACATTGCAAAAGACAGTCCCCTGCCTCAAAGATTTTACAGTCTAAACAGACAAGACACACAAAAGGTGGGACGGGAAAACAGAAGCACACAAAGATGAAAGGATTTGCCCAAGATATTTTAGTCTGACATAGCTAGCAATAGAACCCGGGTCTCCACGTCCCATATGGTAATTCAGATACATTCTCCCAATGTCTCTCACCATCCAGATTCAGCATGGGTGCTACTTTTGAAATGGAGCCCTCAATCTGTGGAAAATTAAAAACGAGACAGGAAATGGCTCTGTGGCCCAACATAAACAAAGCTTGCACTGTGATAACCAACCAAAAATGGGGTATTAGGACAACACACAACATCCTGTGCCAAAGAACACCCAGATGTAATAGTGGAGGGCAGACTGCATGCTTCAATAGCAGATGTACAGGGCTTTGCTTATATCAGGGTCTAAATCAAGGTACTACAAAGTATTGATTTGAAATTTTGACTTGTGCTGAATCAAAGTTAAATACTAGATTGTGTGTCAGTTAAGTAAAAAATTAGGTTTAACTTCAACAGTGAGCATTACAAAATACCAGAATAAATCTGTTTAAAATACACTATTTCAGTACTATAATCAATTAAAGAAATTGTCAACAGCACTGCATCAAGAACAAGGAGAGGTTTTTGCTGCGCACGCCAGCTACTCTGTCATGCAAAGTCCTTACAAATTCACATCAGAGTCTTTTCATTCCACTTTTAATTACATTAATGTGTCTATAATCACACTGATCTGTTTAAATAATATTGAAGTACAGTTAATGGAAAGCAGAGAGGCACTGAATACGCATTTGATAACTGATAATGTAGTAGAGAAGGATATTATATGCATTTTGAAGATGTCCAGTATTCAGTATATGGGCATCCCCGTACACTGATACAGACAGACTAGTCTAATCTGGTAGTGTTTCATTTTCACTTTAGTTTCATTTTCACTTTAGTTCTCTTCTATTTTTCCTCTCTCCACAGTAAACTGGGTCTAGGTTAAATGGGCCTGTCACAGGAATTACTAAGAGAAGTTCTCTGGCCAGCACTAAGCAGGAGGTGAAACTAGGGGCAGGTCTACATAACAAGAGCTATATTGGTCTAACTATGTTACTCAGGGGTGTGAAAAATCCACACTCATGAACAACTTATTTATACTGAACGACCTCCCTCCCCAGCGTAGACAGCACTATGTCGATTGGAGAAGCTCTCCCATCGACATAGCTACCACCTCTCAGGAAGGCGTTCTGGCTTCAGTATACCACTGGGAAAAGCTCTGTTGTGGGCATTAGTAACATCTTCTCTAATGTGCTAAAGGGGTGTTGTAGCCCTGTACATGAAGACAAGGTCTAGATTAGCACAACGGTCTCCTTCTGGCCTTAAAAATCTATAAGCAACACCAAAGCAACCTGCTGCTCTCCAATGCAGTGAGGACTCGGCTCTTCCACCACTCTCAGTTACAGGTTTTCACCCAGCCTATCCTATTCTCTCTCTCTCTCTCTCTCACGCAATGGCTGCATTAACGCTGGATAGGAAGGGTAACCTTTCACATCACTTTCTGAACAGCCACTGCATCTTCACCTCATCAGTCGGGTGGAAACTCCAAGGCAATCCCTCGCTTCTGAGAAGGAAAAAAGGTCCCTTTCATACTTAATCTGGGCTATGTTATTTATTAAATTCTCAAGAAGCTCCACCTGGGTTCTGCCACAGGAGGTATAGAAAGAAGGCATACAAGAAGATAAAAAATGTGGGCATTAGAATTGTACAGTCTCAGTCATTTACTTTAGCATTAGATCATATCCTCTGTTGACCTGGTAGACCACAGAAAACCCCCATTACTGATGCAGCACATTGAAAGCGCAACAGCGGCCGAAGCTACTGCATGCCAATGCACTTAATTTTCTCTGCTCTAGGGTGATGAGAACTTGGTGGCATTGAAGCAAACTGCTAGGCCTACTTGGCTGTTCTACAATACATGATGCTGGGTTGCATCTATTCTCAATGAAGTTACATTGCTTTGTAAGCATCCCGATACAGCTACGTATCTAGATCCTTTTAGAGACATGAGGCTGAAGGCAGTGCACCATATTCCACAAAAGTTTCTCAGTAAGTTATCTACATGGACTGAAAGCTGCTAAAGAATCATGGATATAGTTCTGGGCCAGACATTCAGAACTAAGATAGTGAGTAAATCTGTGTATGCACTGAACATTCCCTGTGAAATGCTTAGTGATTGCTAGTCTGCATCTATTTTGTTTTAATAATTTCTGCTAGAAAGAACAGGAGGGAGAGGATAGGCTAGTGCTTAAAGCACACGATTTAGGAGTTGAAGACTTATCTTAGTCTTCCCTTACATTGGTTACCTTTGTGACCTTAGGCAAATGACATCAGCTTTTTTGTCTTATCCATAAAATGGGGACCTATGCCTTTTACAGAGACACTTTCAGCATTAATATCTGTATAGTACTTTGAAAATACAAAACACGACGTAATTGTTATAGTATAACATCTTGACTGCAGAATGTGTTTTACTAGACATTCTAGAACCTGTCTACACTACTAGAAGCAGACTAAATACATTCAAATGTTACAGCATTTACTTAACTAAATTAATTTTAGAGCCACTCAGATTAGTCACTTTCATAATAACCATACAACTCAGAAAAATAGCAATACCAGGCATTGTAACATGAATGTTTAGCATTATACAAACAAAAGCTTGAACACAAAAAATGCAGGCTATTCAAATATAAGGCTGCAATACAGGTTTAAAGTCAAACAGCAAGTGAAACCATGGTGTAACACTATATATAAAGATCTCTATCAACCATAGCCCACAAGAAAAAAGGAAGGAATGCATGCATACACCACACACTTCTGGCATAAACATTTTACAATGCAAAATCATGTGTGATGATTTTTTACAATAGAAAAACTGGGATCCCTCTGAAATTTCCACTTTGAAGGAATTCATAATGCCCCAAGTTCAAATTTCTGTTTTGTTTTTCCAACTGGTATAACTTTAAACTGTTTATTATTCTTGAGTCTTTCTTTTGCTTCCCTGCTCCCTGAAGCTTTCTGCAGACCTTTTGTGCAACTTTCGAGTAAATATAATATCCATTCAAGCCCATGAATTATAATCGTTTGCATATAGAAACAAATGCTAACTATATTGGAATTTAAAAAACCAACACACTGCTGGTTATTTATTCTTGCTCCCCAAACACCATATTCTTTCTTTATAGTTAACAAGCAGCCATGTACTAATAGAGGAATGTTTTTTGTTTTGCAGATGGAGTTCCAACTTAAGGAACTCCCTTAATCCATTAATTTTAAAATTTAACACCCAAACTAGGTAGTGTTTGCTCAGATTTTATTTTTGTTTTCTGCTCCTGCTATTATTAAAAATTCATGCTTCAGTGCTGAAAATGGCAGCTGCATTCTATCTACAAAATTAACTCCGATCAGAGTCGACAGCAGCAAAGCAGCCCATCTCACCAGCTCGACAAGAGCCTTTTTTATTCTCCTCTTGGCCCACTTCACATTTGACAAGTGACAAGACATCTATAATACAGTAACAAATGCTCCAATTTATTCATCCAACCTAAACAAATGTAGACGGCAGTGGTTGCCTTTGCTAATCCATGCCAGAAAATGCCATGCTATTCCTTTCCCATTTGTCTGTCTGCTAATCAGACCAGAACAATACTCCATTGTGGATCTCTTTCCCCCTAAAACTTTCTGGTTTTGCTTTAATTTGCTCTAGACTAGTTACTAGGAACTTCTTTTACAACCACTATTTTCTGGGCAAAATAGATAACTTGTAACCAGGAAAAACCTTAGTTCTGCATTGACACACAAGAAAGTAACATTTTAAAAATAGTTCTCTGCAGTACTTAAGTTGTAAGCAAGGCTTTTACTAACCATCCAAGAACAAACACCCCATCATCCTAGATACACCACCCAGACTTCAAGAAACCACACACAGATGAACAAAGGACCTTGTTAGTTCCAGTGAATGGAACAATGAATTATCTGGCAAATTTTCAAAGCATGATGCAGGAGAGAAAAAACTTTGTTATTCTGCGTAGATCATGGGAAATATAAAAAAAAAGTTGCCACGCTATTTAATTATCTTGCCAGTATTCAAAACAATGACAACAGTCAGCATAGTGAAGTTCACCATTAGCTGCTCTTAATACTCCAAGTACGGGAAGTGAAAAGTGACAGACTGTTAGAGCAGGTCTTATCTGGTGTTGGGATCTGTGAGCAGAGCCACATTATGATTGTTTTTTCCACATAATTAAAAAATGTCTGAAAAACTGAAATAACTTGTGCTAATAGCTGGGGGCCCACATAAAAAGATTTAAAAAAAAAAAATGCAAGAGAAACTCTGCCATTGACCAGCAGCCCTATATATCCCGGTAGAGAACAGCTGTTTTATCTTCAATCCGTGGGTGAACGGAACACTGATTCACCATATGAAGGTGGCTGGATTGGGTTGGGGACACTTGCTGCAAGAAAACTTCCTCCTGGTCAACGGGTAGAGCAATTAGAGCACTGAAAACAGTAGATGCTTTTGCATAGTCTACCTGACTAAGGATAGGCGCTGCAAGGGAAAAGCACAGCACAAAAATTAACAGAAAGTGATCCTCAGCGCACTCGTTTTGACTGGAAGCATCTAGTCAAATTAAAATTTATGACAAGGGAAGGACATACCAGAGCACAAATATGGCTCATGAACTGTTCTGTATCTGTTTTCATGTTATACATGAATAAATTTGTCCAGTTATTTTGACTACTTCTAGATGCCTGCTACTGAATAGTTATTTTACCTGAACCTGCAAATTCCATTCCAGAAGGAGTGATGTCACATGCTTGGAGTCACCAAGATGGAATGACTTACTCAGCTGACAGAAAGCTGCTTCCCTCATAACAAGGAGAAGTTACTACAATCCAAGAGGCAGGATTACCCTATCATGGCGATCTATAAATCATTTGATGAGATCTATCCTGTTTATTGTGTCTTCCATTTTTAGTGATGACAGAAGCAAAAACCAGAAGACTACCCTGTCATTAACTGGAGGACCAGAGAAAACTCATGCAAACTAGCGTTAATATACCAATCAATATAGTATCATTAATAGAAACTGATCAGCACAATTTTCATGGCCACAGTTCTTCACATGTAATTAATTGTAACCAAGAGCAATAATACTCTCTTCGCTGAGAGCACCTTCCAGCCAAGCATTTCACCGCACTTCATTAAGTAAACTTCAGCTCCTCTTGAGTTTGGAGGGTCAGTATTACCTCAATTTTAAAGATGGGGAAACTGACAGAGGTTAAGCGATATATCTGAAACCACACATCTGGGTATATAATTCAGGAGTCCCATTTGCAAGTTTTCACTAACCAAGAAATAATATCCCTTCCTAAAGGACCTTACTATCAATCCTAAACAAGTCATGGAAAGAAATCTCAATAGAAACCTGAGTGCCAGAAATGAGGTATGCTCCTTGTCAAGGATACAGGAAAACTTAAATATCACCTTCAAGTTCCACAAAGAGATTGAAAATTCTCTGTCCTTTCCATGCTGGAATATAGAGCCCTATTTACTCAAAATAAGAAAACACTGTATTAAAAACTGGCCCAACCACTCCAGGGTATGTGACAATCCCATGTCACTAACCAATTCCTGATCAACAGGAGTTTGGTCATCAAACCCACCAATATATAAATCAATAAAAGAACTCAATTAAAGGGAAAACAAATCTTGGGGAGGAAGAGGACAAAAATAGATGCAGAAGATATAGAGAGAGTACATTCTCGAGTCCCATGGAACACAGTACGCAGGCACTGGGGGCAGATTTACTGGCTTACTGGAATGGATTCACTGGGAACAGAGTAATCCTGAATGCTAATACCAGCTGTTATTGACTTATGCCTTACTGTGTGTCCTTGAACAAGCCACAGTTTCTCTGCACCTTAGTTTCCTTCTCTATAAAATGGGAAGAATACTTCCATACCTCTTACAAACCTTTTTGAAGTTAATGTTTATACTGTCCTTTGAAGATAATTGTTAAAGTGTTATCATTATTACATTCCAAGTATTATGCACCCACAGAATATTTACTTCCAAGCAAACACCAACCATTCAAAATGCCAATCCAAGAGGGAACATTGCAGAGAAAGTTATAAACAACTGTAAATTGGAGTTTTAAAAATATCGAAGCAGTGTCTGTTCTTTGGCTACTTTGGCACTGTTAAATACATTTGCCACTTGTATCTTGTACACAAAGGCTATACTGGAAAACTATAGGATTAGTTCATATATTACTTCCTTAAAGTCATCAAAGTTAGACACAAAAAAGACCCATGACATCATCTACATCAGTGGTTTTCAAACTTTTTTCCTCAGAACCCAGTTGAAAAAAATCATTTATGTCTGCAACCCAACAATTACAGTAGAACCTCGATTATCCGGGTTAATGACCGGCGCCTGTGAGCCGGATAATCAAAAAGCCCGGATAATCGAAGCTCCTACTGACAGCCAACCAGCTGGGGGAATCGGGTGGCTGCAGAAGCTCC
>ML685890.1:1783385-1800949 GCA_007922175.1 Pelusios castaneus
GAACGGGAGCTGGTCCCCCAGCACAGTCCAGGGGTTCGGGTGGCCACAGGAGCTCCGAGAGAGCTCCTGTGGCCACCCGATCCCCCAGCTCTTATCAGGAGCTGCGGCGTTAAGCCGCCGCAGCTCCTGGTGAGAGCGGAGCCCTGGGGCTGAGGGAGCTTCTGCGGCCACCCGATCCGATCCCGGTTAACCGAATTTACGGTTAATTGAGGACCGGATAATCCAGGTTTCACTGTACACATTTTAGCAATGCATTCCAGTCTTTCGGTGGTAGCAGTAGGGGGCGCCGTGACCCAGTACCTGATCATTCCAAATCATACCTCTGGAGCTGTGTTCCCACAGTACATGTTCTACTGACTTTGTTCACTAACATTTTTAAAATTTACTTTCAAAGTGATTTTTACAATGCAGTTCGCTCTTCAGCTCTGAAGATTAGGGCTGATACGACTGAAAAGTATCTGTAGCTTACACTCCTTTTTAACACCTATCAGTCAAAAGCAGATTTTAAAAAACAAACATTTCCTAATCTGCAAAAAAAGTGGAGGCGAGACGAAAACATGTAAGGAAATGTACAAGTGAATGAACCTCATTCATTAAATGCTGAGTAAATGAGGTAAAAACAGAAGAGAATCAAACATATATTACATTATACCATCCTCAAGATGACGCAAGATGGAAGATCTATGCTTCGACCATGATACATACACCAAAGTGAAAGCATCATAAGAGAAAATTCTTATTCCTCATCTAAAGCAAGAGCCATTGTCAAAAGGGATGCATGATTTATCATGTTTCATGAAAGGCTGGTTACGTTACAAGTCTCTGCAAATAAGAGTAGCATGCAGTTGGAATTTCCTGTGCTACACCTGATCCGTTGGGAGAGCCAGGTATCTGAGTACAAGTATGGTGGTCAGCGGAAGTGTGGTTATCTAGGAAGGGTCTGGGGAAAGAGGGCTGAGGGTGGGTAACAGAGAAATTACTATCACATCAGTATTACTGGCACCTTCAAGAATATAAATAGCTACCAACAAATACAGGCCAAACCAACTGTGGTGTACATTTACAGTTTGTACAGGACTCTTTTCCAGCATATAAAGATGCTGCCAGAAGGCTCCTGGTGGCTGTTTATGGTCCCTGCATACCAAAAACAATGCTAGCACTGGACTTCTCAAATAATAGAGAGCTGATTTACAGTAATTACCCCAAAAAACAAATGACCCCTGAATCCTTCTCTTTCACGCAGGGCATCCACTGCCCATTTGTAAATTAGCAATGGAGGTACTTACTCAAAAAATCTTGACTGGTCCATACATGGAACTAAGCTATATGCATTTCTTTTTACTACTCTGAAAGAGATACGTATTAACAAGCTGGAGCTTTTCAATAGAGGTGACAGAAGTTTATTGGTATGGGGAAGTGTCTTAGAAAGGGGTTTTTTTTGTTTGTTTGTTTTGTTTTCCATGGAATATTCCAAGTTAGTTGTCTGAGTATTTAACTACACAGCTTACTAATGCTCAGCCCCAAAACTGTGCAACCGTGTGTGTTTTATATAAGATATACATTAGACACACATACAAGGGAGATGCTGGGGGGGGGCAGGAGGGGGGAACACCTTGACATTTTAATTTTCAAAACAACACTAACCCTGGGGTTGAAAAGATTTAAGTGAAGGGGCTTGGGCCACTAGGCTCAGCGGAGACATGATAGTCATGGTAACCCGCCCTCCCCAGCTACTCAAACAATAGAACCTGAGTAGGAAAGGGATGCAAACTCTTCTGCCCAAAAAGCGTCTCTCCTTCTCCAAGACCCTGACAAATACTTGCTATAAAGAGCAATTCTCTATTCACTTTAAGACAGCAAGGCTCTCCTTCCGCCATCCCTTGGAAAAAAACCCAAAACTGTCACATTTGTGACTCTCTCTCCCAAACCAAGTCCCTTCAACTCCACACCAAGAAAGCTGCTCTCGATTTGAGAAAATGAGGGCCCCTTTCCACACACAGACACAAAGAGCTGCTCCCTGCATCAGTACAAGATTGCATGCCCCAGCAATTAAAATGAAGACTGCTTCCAATCTGAGACACTGTAGGGCAAAATTCTGTAATGTGACTGCTGAATTTGTGCATCCAGCTTGAAACACCTTAAAGGGCCTTCATTTTCAGAAAGTACCAGGCACCCAACTCTGAAAATCTAGGCTCTTCTAGGTGTTTCAGCTTAGGCACCCAAAAATCATTAGGCATTTTTAAAAGTCTTGACCAGAGGCTGTAATTGGCAATAATGCCAGCCTCTGTCTCTAAGTTACTTACATGGCCCACCAAGCTTAAGTATCTCATGACTTAACATTTATTTTCTCAAGGCCCCAGTAAGGTAGAAAAGTGCTTCTATTCCCATTTCTACAGACAGGGAATTGAGGTACAGAGACTGACATCATGTCTGCATGGAAAAAAAATCCTTGTACCACCACAGCTCACAACTCAAGTCAAGGCTCCAATGTCGATATTTTCACATGGGCTCACACACAGCACTCCTTTATTAAAAAGTTAGGCATCAACCCACAGATTACAATTTCCGTAATTCATAAACATGATATATTGTTACTCTTTCTAAATCATCTGTGTTTATTTTGTCATAGTCTTAAAATTATAGACTGGCATGCAGGGTATGTATTGGAAAAGACTAGTAGTAGTTGTTGGATGGAAAGCATTCTGAACAATCCCTTTAGAGGTGGTATGAAAAAGGTCTCTAAAATTCTCAGTTAGTTCTCACTATGGCCTGGTCTATACCTACGACTTAGGTAGACCTAGCTACATCACAGTAGCTTGGTTGATCTAATCCCTAGTATAGAGATGGCTAAGTCAATGGAAGAATTCTTCAATGAATCCACCTCTCTGAGAGGCAACAAACAAATGAATCCTGAGGCTCTTTTAAAGACTAATAACAGAAAAACCACTTCTATCCACATAGAATAGTCCATTTTACACTCTTCTAGCAGTGCAGAAACTCTTTAAAATGGGTGTGTAAGTGAGTAAATATAATTTGCAACATTTTACAACACAAAGGAGGTCTTAGGTTGTCTAATGAAATTTTTCCAGTTATAGTAGAATGATATTAGGATAATTAAGCCACTGTAGTTATACTAACAACACTCCACATGGACATTTAGGACTAGTCTACACTAAACTGCAAACTTTTATTGAACAAAATCAAGCTTGGGGGCAAAACAATGGAGGTGTACATACTACAACCCCTTGTAAACCCAATTCCCCCGATTATGCGACAAAAGGCATAGACATTTCTGTGCCAAACTTTTAGCGACTAAGCATCAGTGTGGACACTTGCTTGATTATGTTGTGATATATGGGCCACCAGAGGGTGTCCCACAATGCTCATTCTGACCGCTTCAGCCCTCATTTTGAACTCTGCTGTCCTGCAGCCATCTACCCCTGCCTTTTAAAGTCCTGGCAATTTCTGAAATTTGACTTTCTGCTTGGTTGGCATGGAGAGCTCACATTGAATCATTTTAGCTGACCATGACAGCTCCACACACCAAGTGCTCTCCCGCTTGGAGCACACCAGAGCTGCTGAATTCAATCACCTTTTGGGTGAAGAGGCTGTGCAGTCACAGCTGCACTCCACTCGAAGGAACTTTGATACCTAAGGTCAGATTTCTCATGGCATAGTGGGGAAGGACTATGAATGAGAAATGCTGCAGTGCTATGTGAAAAATCAAAGAGCTGTGGCAGAGACATCAAAAGGCTAAGGAGACAAACTGTCACTCTATCGAACTGTCACTGCTTCGATAAGGAGCTAAAAATCTATCCTCGGCGGTAACTCCACCTTTACCATCAAAAGACCCATGGCTGGCCTGGGGACAGTGAACACTGGACTCAGCGCCAACAAAGTAGTTATGAACAAGAAGGTTGAGATGGAGGATGATGCGGAGCAGGGGACTGGGTCATTTGGTGACAAGGGGAACGAGAACCTATTCTTGATCCCGGAGGGTTCGAGACAGTCCCAAGCCCTTCTGCTCTAGAGTGCAGAATGCAGGAGAGGGGAATTCTAAGTGATTTTTTTGAACTGATACTACTGGTTATATGTACAGCCCTACAAATCCACGGATATCCACATTATATCCATAGATATCCGCATCCACGGATACAATGCGGATATCCGCAGACCATTTCTTGCAGATATAAATTGGATATGGATCCACATATTTTTATCTGTACAGGGCTAGAGCCCTGCAAATACGCAGATATCAGCATTATATCCGCATCTGCGGATACAACGCAGATATCCGCAGACCATTTCTTGCAGATGCAGATCGGATACGGATCCACATATTTGTATCCGCGCAGGGCTCTAGTTATATGAGGTATAGCTGAGCTTTGCTTTGCTGCATTATACAGCTGATTGGAAGTATAGAAACTCACAAGACTAGCTGTGTTCACATGTGCTTCCCATTCTCATGTTCAGCGACGCAATGTGGTGGAAAAATACATTAATGCACGTTGAGACTTAATGGGAATCTTCCAGAGAGATCTCTAGCAAAACTTTCCTTGAAGTAGTCACCAATCCTTGGCCAGAGAATCCTCAGCAGAGCTGCTTTGTCTTTTCCTCCGTTGTAGGAAACTTTCCTACACCAATCAGCCATCACTTGTGCAAGGACCAAAGTAGCACACAAGCAACCAGCACAGGGACCTGGTCTGAACCTGCTCACATTGAGGAGATAAACCCTGCTTACTCTCAGGAGTGAGAGGTTGGTTTTTACGGCCCCCGACGGTGGAAAATAGTGACAATTTGAAAATGTTGTCCCTATCTATCTACATCAATACCTCAACCAACCACCCAGAACCTTTTCTTAGCTTGAGTGTTCCCTCCCTACAACATACTATGCCCTGGGTGATTGGTAAGTTGTGTGCTTGCCAGGGGACAGTGTGAAATAGACGTATTTTATAGTAATGAATCAATGCTGTTAGTGCACTGACAATAAGTCACTCTACTGTTCATTGTTTACTGTGCTTCTACAGATGTGCCCTTGAGGGGGAAACCCTACACAATTGCTGAGTGCCTGATGTTAATAAGTAAACGGCCCCAGAGAAGCAAAGAGATGTTCCAAGAACTCCTCCAGTCCTCTGAGACAGAAAAAGGGGGGAAATGGGGGCGGGCGGGGGAAGGAGGGGAGACAGTGACCGAAAATTTTAAAAAGAAATAAAAATTGATCAAGAGGAGAAAAGGGAAAACCAGGAACGAGTGATAGCAGGTCATGAACACATGATAAAAGCCATAGGGGAGCAAATGGAGCTGTTAAAGTTGTTCATAATGCTGCAGACTGAATTCATGCATGTGCGCTCCCCTGTGAAGCCAATAGAGCACTGCTTTTCATGCTCTCCCACCAAACTCCCAGTCTGTCTCTGACTTACACCCAGCTGTCATAGCTCACACTTCCTTCCCTGATTTCTCTGCACCACCCAGCTTTTTGTGTGTTGTGGATAATTGTTATTTAATAAAGACATATGCTGTGAAAGACATGCAATCTTTATTTGTCTTGCACACAGTGATTGCTGCTTACATTGAGACACAGTGCATGCAAGCTAGCAGGCACAGCATGGCACAATGCTGTTTACAAAGATCCCTTATTTGTGCTCATTGTCAAAACGGTTCCTCAAGGCCTCCCTGATTTAAATAGACCCCCATTTGTGCCCCTCTAATAGCCCTGATATCTAGTTGTTCATGGGGAGTTGCCTCAGCAGTTCATCCAAGAGGAAACTTTTCACCTCTAGCTTCACAAATATTATGGAGTACATGGCAGGCAGCTATAATCATGGGAATAGTTTCCTCATTTAGATCTAACATGGCATAAAAGGCATCACCTAAGAGCTTTTAATCTGCCAAATGCACATTCAGTGGTCATTCAGCATCTGCTCAGCCTCTATTTAAATGCTCCTTGCTGCTCTCTAGGTTGCCCGTATAAGGCTTCATGAGCCATTGTAGAAAGGGGTAGGCTGGCTCTCCCAGGATAATTAAAGATATTTCAACATCCCCCATTAGCATCTTTTGGTCTGGAAAGAAAGTTCCTCCTTATCTTTCTGTACAGGCCAATATTCCTGAAGATGCATGCATCATGCACCTTCCCTGACCAGCCCAGGCTGATGTCAGTGAAATGCCCATGGTGATCCACAAATACCTGCAGTGCCATAGAGAAGTATCTCTTTCTATTGACGTACTCCATAAGAAGATGGTCCGTGGTCAAAAACTGGGATATGCATGCCTGCCAGAATAAGGAAATTACACTGCTGTGAAGCCATCCACTATTTCACTCACATTTCCAAGATTCTTAGTCCTTCGTAGCAGAATGTGATTAACGGCCATGCAAAGTTGTAATAACAGAGTCAATGGTGCACTTTCTGACTCCCCGTTGATTAGCAACTGTCCGGTAACAATCTGGAGTTGCCAGCTTCCACACAGCGACTGCTACACATTTTTGCACTGAGAGGGCAACTCTCATTCTGGTGTCCTTGTGCCACAGAGCAGGGACAAGCTCTGCAAGGAGTTCAATAAAGGAGGCTCTGTGCACTCAGGAGTTCTGCAGCCACTGCTTGTCATCCCAGACTTGTACTACGGTGTGATCCCACCATTCAGTGCCTGTTTCACGCACCCAAAAGAGCAGTGCACCATGTACTGCCAACAATAATCCGGCATTGTTTGTTTGCATGGCACGCAGCAAGTCAGGCACCTTTGATTACCGTCCTGATATACTGCATGAGCAGCCACAATGTGTTCAGATCACGGACAAAAGGGGCAAGCAGTGCAGGATCCACCCTTTCAGATGGAGATGGCAGGCACACAGGAAACAGGGGCTGTTGAAAAATGCTGTGAAATGTAGTCGGAAACACATGGAATGACAGCATGGAAATCACTGCATTACGGGATACTGAGCCCGCACCCATATCACACTACAATGCTCTCCAGCTTCCCACAACTCCAACCTGAACATGGTGCCGAACTGCACCGTGGGATAGCTGCCCACACTGCATTGCTCTCTCTGTCAGTGCTAGAGAACCAACTGTGACCACAATTTGGCAACATGACTGCTGTGTGACCAGGCACAAGCATTGTAACCGTAGCACTTTTTGATTAATCGGTGGAACTTCCGTCAACAACACTCTAGTGTAGACCAGGCCTCATTTGGGGATAAGTGTGGCTTTTTTCTGCCTAATTTAAAGCTCTTCCAAAGCACAAGCTAAGCTGGGGAAAGATCCTCACCTTCCAAAATAAGAATGTCTACACAGGAGTTATACCGGTATAAAGCTAATGTTTAAATTCATACCCTGCCTTATTATGGTCTAACCTGCTCATGTGCACAGTCAGTGTAACTCAGAACTCAGGCCTCCGTCTGTCACCTTAGCCCTATTTTTGATTGTGAAATCAAGGAGAATGACTGATAGCCATGAGCCCTTTCACACACATCTGCCCACATGAACACTCCCAGCACTACACTTAAGTGTTTACTGTACTCTCAATGTATGCTTTTTGAACATTCATAACTCATTTATAAACCAATGATTTTCTCCAAACACAGTTAAGCAGTCTCTCCCTCATATCAGGCTGTGTACAGGGCCAAACAAGGAATTTTAAACAGAAGCCCTTTTTGAGTAATCAAAGAACAGTACAAAGTATCCAAAAATATCCTGGGCAAAAAGCCTAGTCTCTGGCCCTGGGAGTCAGTCTTGCCATTGACTTCAATGGGGTCAGGACATCACCCTCAAGTTAAAAGTATATTATCTTCATGTTCAGAGAGATAAAAAAAAGTTGGAAGTATTTTATTCAAATGTATCCAGAAAATCTCATTTCTAAACTAAGCCTAAAAATGAAAAGTTTCAACTTAAAAGTGCACCCCCCTTTTTTTAAAAAAAGTTTTAAGCACCTAAAATTACAGGCTTAGAATGTGTGAACTGCTTCAACCATAACCATAGCATCATTATTTATCCACATAAGAGTTTTATACTGCCATCCACCTCTAATGACTATGTACTTTCTAGAACACTGCATGGAGTCTCTGGCACTTCTTTCACACTTGAGTTAAGATTCAAATAGACTCTTTTCGCATGCAAACTCTGAGCCAGGAACTGTCTTTATTCTTGTCAAGCACATTGTCTGAGTGTTCAATAATAAAAGTAAAGCTGTCTATAATCAGGCTCTTATTGTTCACCTTTCCCAGTTCAGTAGCTCTTGCTTACTCTTATTTCACTGGGGCACTTATTTTCTTCTTGTATATGCTGTTTTAATTCCTTGGCTTCAGTTACTATCGAAGAGTTATAAGTGTCTTACAGAATTCTCTGAAAATAGTCGGGTTCAGTCTTATTTAAATATATACTGCAGTAGCACCCTGCAGCTTCAACCGGTTTGGGCTCCTGGTACTAGGCCCTGTACAACAGTAAAATAGACTGTGCAGCTCAAAGGGCTTCCAAAATAAAAAGATAAAATAAACAAGTGGATAGACAGTGGAGGATAAAGGGGTGTTTCAGCACCTACTAGATGTGGGAATAATTTTTAACCAATCAATAGAAATAAAATGTATCTAGTCCAGTATATCATCATGTTTTCAAACTCTCTGGCTCTGGAGAGCTTCCCCTTGGGCAATGCCAGGTATGTTGCCCCAAAGGAGCACAGCTGTTTTGGAAGGTCATAAATGCAGAC
The DNA here is from genome assembly GCA_007922175.1 of Pelusios castaneus. Taxonomy (NCBI): domain Eukaryota; kingdom Metazoa; phylum Chordata; order Testudines; family Pelomedusidae; genus Pelusios; species Pelusios castaneus. The sequence goes on from ML685890.1 coordinate 1,792,083, forward strand.
ATTGTTTCCGATTAAATCAGGTCCCAAGCTGTTCAGGACCTTAAAGATAAAAACCAGGGTTTGCAATCAGCACTCAAAGCCAGTGGCAGGTGTGCCGATGTGATGCGACCTTAGCTTTTTCTCCTGCAAATTTTGGTTCTATTTTATATAACATATTTGAACATTTGCTACGGCTCTTCTTGAGACAACAGGTATTTTGGCTATTTTAAATCTGACTTAATAGAAAATAGTTACAAAGTTGAACCTGCCTACAGCTGCAAGGACAAAACAAAACTAATGGTGGCCTTCAGCGATATGGCCACTATCATCCAGCTTCGATCATCGGGTCTGCTTCTGCCTTTAGTCACTCTAAGCAGAAGAAGAGATCTGCAGGCTTTCCCTACAAAGAAGAAGAATAAATAGTATACACTGGACACCCTAGATATTGCTTAGGTCAAATCTTAGAATGCTCAGTCTAATGCACAGAATTCTTCCTTTGGGAAAAGTTTACACAATTTTAAAGGAAAGACCATATGATCCCATATTTAACTGAGTCTTGAAGTTTACCTGGTGATGATTCTGGATTAGTTGGTATAACAAAAATTCAAAAAGAATTCATTATAAAACAGTATTCATGACTAAACAAGCTCTGGAAATGTAAAAAATCTCCAACGTCAGAGATGAATTGATAAAAAGGAGTGGCAACAAATTGCCTTGTATGAGACAGACAAATATATCCTGGAGGATAACAAAGAAAAATATATTTGAGGAAACCTGAAATTCCCCCTCCTGAAATATCTAGACACACCCACCCACCCACGAATGAATCTTAAGTTCACATCAATTTAATAAAACATAACATTAAAAACTACAATATATGGCTCAAACTGAACATTGCTACAGTAAAGCTGAGCAATGATTGAAGAAAAGTTACACAGTTAATACAAATTTTCACAGAAATACTTCAACCATTTTTACAGTATTGTCAAACAAAATTACAATGCAGCAACTTATTGAAAGTGAAAATATTATTTTAAATTTTGTGTATAAGCTATTTTGACTCTGAGCTACTTCTCAGCTAGCGTAGTTCCACTGAGGTCAACACCTCAGCGTTCAGTTACGCCAGCTAAAAATCTCAGCTGTTCTCTAGTTACTACACCTCCAAGGCCACACGTACAATTTAGTTACAGCTGGAGGTACAGTCTGAGCCAAACAGGTAAATTGGGTGGTAGTTTATCAAAAGGTTTTACTCTGTGCTTGATCTATTTTGTTGTTATAGCCTTGGATTCTTTATTTAATAAAAGTAATTTTAGTTAAGTGAAGCTATAACTGCTTATCTGGTATCAGAAAATATTAGAAATTAATGTGCAATAAGAATGGGATTATTTGAAATAAAGCAAGGCTGTGAAATGACAGCTGCTTTTGGGAAGAACATAAATGGAAAAAATGGGCTCTGACCACTTTTATGGAAAAGATGAAAATTCTGAAGTCCACATAAAAAGCCTGCAATGATATTTTTTATGCCAACAACATTGGGGGCTCTAAAAAGAAAAGATGCTTTTTCCAGAACTGACTAAAAGAGGCAATTGAACATTGTTTATTAAAAGGAACCCACCCTTGAAAGGAGGGGATACAGCTATGGCATTTGAATGTGGGACCCCGTTGGGACCAGGGCTTAATCACAATTAGGCGACATTGTTAAACACACTGTGCCATGATCTATGCTCTTCACACAAACATTTGAATGTCATTAAACTGAGTCATGCAGACAAGCCACAAACGATATGTTCAACATTTTGAAAGTGCACCTCTGCGTACATCATATTGAGGAAAGAAGGAAGCATAAAAGCGCAAGGAAAGAAGGCAACCGAGTTATTCTGGCAAGACAGCAGCAAGTTGAAGTGCCAAAGTGATGATAAAAGCAAGTCTGCAACTCTTGCTTGTCACGCCCTACAGCAGGCTGAGCAATTCAGGGGAATGAAGCCTGCAAAGACTAGGAGCAAGACGACCATTCAAAATGCCTCACTGCAATGAGATGCCTTGTGATTTATACCACTTCTCAGAATCATTTCGAATTTAGAGAAAGAGGGATAACTGGCTCCCTCTATTAAGAGAGACAACATAAGCCATGAACAGTAGTTGCTTGGCTTTCTCCTGGCATTAAATTACTTTTAAGTCAAGAAAACACCCCTATAAGTTTCCCCCAGTGACCCTCAGGAGAGTGAGGGAGAAGAAAGGAGGGCTCCCTGAAAGGAATCCTCAGTGATGAGATTGTGACAGAGATTAGAACACTTTTCTTGCTAAAGGAACAGACTGTAAATTTAATATTTTTAATACAAGCATTAAGTTCAGCTCTGATGAGAATCAACATAGAAGTGAAAGGATCAGGCTACAAGCAGAAAATTACCTAATATTTCTAACTTAGAAACGGAGACAACTCTGCTTATATTGGCCTTTCCAACAGCCTTTTTACCACTCCTGGACTGTAGTAGTAATTGATTAAACCACGCTTTACCGTGAGGAGAGGTGCAGAATATGTATGTTTATAAAATGTCTCTTAACAAAAGGGAAGGGAGAACTTGCTTTTCAGGGCTTTAATCGTTCAGGTCAGAAAACATCTTAAATACAGAGTTGAAGACTTAATAACGAAGACCTCAAATAGGCATACAGTTTGGGTAATTGCATGAGTGAAAGGCTAATTAGGTGCAATTACAAACGCATTTTAAATCTTTACATCAAGGAACTTCTTTTCCTAAAAGATATGCTAAAGCTCAAGCAGAAATTAGACACTTGATGCAGAAATAACCGGGTGAAATTCTGTGCTATGTAGGAGCTCAGGTTAGATGACCATACCTTCTCACCTTAAAATATGCATGAATTTTCTGAGCAGAGTTCCATATTTAACTTGTATGAAAATTTAACCCAATTTTTCAATCTTGGGATGTAAAGATATTAACAAAAACCCTGCCCTACCTATCCCCCACCAAATCTCAAAAAGCTGCTTACTGTAATACAATAAAAGCATTATTAGACCACTGAGAATAAAATATTACTCTATAAGTAGTTACTGTGCTTAAATAACTGGTACATCTTTAGTCAAATCAGCCTCTTTGAACTTCCTTGATTACTGCATTTGCTTCTAATAGAATCCACATTCCACAAACTGTTCAAATCCCAGATATGCTTACAGTTGGCATTCCACTCCAAATCTTTTAAAAATGTCTTTAAATGTATTCCTTTTGGGGCATGAAACCTCTCATACCAGGAAACCAGATTTCAAATACTTTTCAAGCATTAAACAAAGTGCTTTTACAATTCTGCTTTGGTAACCTTGTGGGATGGTTGGGGGGGTGGGGGGTGGGGGGGGGGAGGAAAATCACACCCTTACAGAAGTTTCAGGTGACTGGGGCTTTGTTTTAGCTTTTAAATGTGGCTTTTTTTCTTTTAAAAATATATAAAAAAACCCTGTTCTTGTATTGCAGGCTCTTCTCCACAGTGGCTCTCCAGATACTATCAAGCACATGTTGTGTTATCAAAGAATAAAGAAAACACCATACACAAACAAAGCAAAAGAGACTTCTATTCTCTTGTGTCTGGAGTGTGTCAACACTAAGTGGCTGACAATGCTTTAAGCAACTGTTCTTTCCTGGAGAGTTTCTTGTGCTTAGTGTCAGAGTCCCAAACTCTCCCTATATTTTTATCTTTATTATTAACCACCAATGGAATATACTGCAGAATTGGAATTGTTTTTATGATATAGTTATTTGTCAAAATACTGTAACCGTGTAAAGCTGGAAGTATAAGAAAAGCAGGCTGCCAGTATAACACAATACAGAAAAGAAAACAAGAGAACAAAACAAACTTCACCTAATACTAATCGGTCTTCTATTGTCTCATCAGAACAACAGTTATATATACACCCCTCCACAGTATTATTCCAAAAGTTATCAGACTGTTACTTTATACATGCCAGATCTTGTGGTTCTCTATTTTACTCCCATTTCTATAATGTACAGAATAGACTTGTACTTCAGCCCACTGGTTTTGAATGTGATATTTGAGACAGAGGCATCTACATTTCTTAAATCTATTCAGTAACATCAGCATGAGTAGCATTTTCTCAAGAGAAACTAGTGGCAAAAAACTTAACCAGTTCATCATATCTTATCCTTACTTTTTGTTGAGACATTGCAAAACTGATCCATAATTCCAGGATGGCAACACAAGAAAATGGAAACTCGAAAGATAAATTTAACAAGCATTCATATAGCACTTTACATGGTCAAAGTATTGAAAAGACATGAACTAGTTAATCCTCACTGGCCCTCTGTGAAGTAGGTGGTTAGAGCTGCATTATCCCCATTTTATGGAGAAGGAAAACAAAGCTGATGTACTTTGTCGAGGGCCACAAGCTTGTCGGTTGCAGAGCCCACACTTGAGTGCAGGAGCTCCCCATTGTCAACTCCGGGCCCATCCACCCAGATGATGCTGTCTCAGGAAAGAACTGCTGAATCCATAGTTCTCATGTATATTCCCCTAATCTCAAAGGGTAAAATCTTTAAGTGTGCTTAAGTGACTTAGGAGCCTGTGCATTTGTCTGCATGGGAAAACTTACCAGCACAGCTATACAGAACAAGTAGATTACCATAACTATACCAATATGACTTCCTATGCAAAAAACTCTCGTGTCCTGGATTCAGAGTACCTTTTTTACTCCAAAACTACCATGGAAAGACACAGGGACTTACATTCTTAGAAAACGTTGGCACTTTAAAAATTTTGACTGAAACTAACAAGGGACAAAATGGAGACACGGTTAATTCTTTCATGTCCATCCGCAGTTCCTGATACTGCCCCTATCTGCTACAAGAAACTATGCAAGGAACAAAAGATCAGTTCCTTGTCACCAAGGAATTAATTAAGAAGAGTGCAAAGAGAAACATGTGGATGTTGGCATAAGGCAAACTGGATAACAAAAGATGCAGACCTCGAGAAAGACATAATCCATAAAACTGAACCAAAAGGCCAGCTGTGAAAAACCTGGTCCTGTAATGGCTTTAGTTCAGAAAAGCATACTTAAGTATCTCTGACATGCCACTGAAGACAGAATATTGAGACAGTGCGACAGAAGTAACTTCAAAGACCACTCAGAAGTGTTCTGTAGAAATCTAGTAGTTAGCAGGCCACAAATGAGAGCACAGCCTAAATCAATACTTAGAATTACAACAGATATTTTTACACTAGCAATAGACTAAAGGGAATCATTGGCCTCCTCCTGGTTCAGCAGAATCATTACTTTTTTGGGAAAGATCAATGCAACACTGCCTGTTTATGTAGGTACCTATATGTGCATCACTACCATAATATCTGAGGACCCCACAAATATGAACTTTTTTATTCCCAGCACTGCTGTGAAGTAGAGAGGTATTATCATCCCCATTTTACAAGAGGAAAACTTGGATTCAAATGGCTGAGTTTGAAAGGTGTTGAGCATTCGCAGTGCTCACTATCGTCAGTTAGAGAAATGGGTGGTCAGTTCTTCTGAAAAACCAGGCACAAAGAAATTGTCTCCTAAATTTGTGAAAGCTGAACCCCTTTACTTCCCAGCAAAATTATGAAAATTCCAGAAAATTATGCCCCTCTTCAACCCTGGTATATTATTAAGGGTCTCTCTAAACTGGTTATTTTGCATGATTTCAAACAGGGAAGTCCTCATAATCAGAGTACATATGTGGATTTTCCCTCCACATAAGAGCCTCTCTCTCCTTCCTTTCAAGTTCTGCAAGCAACTGAGTAGTTATCAGTGCTGACATTCAAAACATCCCTGGATCTGAACTAGCACTCACTGACATTAGCAGAGTAGTTAACATCTCCCATTTTACAGTTCAGGCTCTCTGAAAACTCAAGCTACTATTACTGCATTGGTTATACTTGGGTGATATTTTCAAGCTTTTATGTGCAACGCTATTAGCTAAAGACTTTTGTTTTTAACAAATCTCAGACTTCTGGAGAACATTTGGGAAGTCTGTCGGTGCCCTGTTGACTAACCCTTTCCATACTCTTTGCCTATGCTGGGACGCATGGCCCCATGTGAATCTCAGGTAACTTCTGTGGCTTGGTATGGTCAAAATGTGAAAACACGCATCTTGGAGGATGAGGGTCGAGAACTAGTCTCTTTTTTCTAACACCGAAATAATTGTTTACAACAGGACCATGATAAAGCTTTGATAAACTGGTTGAGTGCTCTGAGGTCCATTACGGGTCTCCAACCTCATTTTTTCTTCAGTATAAAAATAATAATGCGAGTAGAAGCCTCTGCCCCTTGCCTGTAGGGCACTGGATGGCTGCTACAATGAAGAGGTAGTTTATTTCCTGACATAAGAGATGGGGAAAGGTGTTTGGGAGGGGAGAGGGAGGAGAAATGGATGGAGTATCCATCTCTGATTATCTCCATCACCCATTTGTCAAACGTTATCCATTCCTAGGTGCTGTTGAATGGGGCAGATGGTCTCTGAAGTGATGCGTGGGGTTTTCCAGCACAAAGTAACAAGAGTGTTCTACCAGTACTATAAATAACTTGTCAAAACTGTCTCTTTGAGGGGGAGGGCTGAGAGGAAGTTTGCTGAGATCCCAGCTTCTTCCTCTGTGGGTTCATATGATCTCTGTGCATGCTGAGATGGATATTGGGATGAGTACTGTGAACAAGGTCTGAATGATGGCTGAGAGCTGTATTTTCTTTTATGCCCAGATGCATAGAATCATAGAAGAGTAGGGTTGAAGATCCTGAAGGACTGAAGAGTAGCCCTTGAAATCTTAACATGTGAAGGGAGGCATCTGTCTTTGTAGCAAATAATTTTGTTCCCTCAGAAGGAGATTCTCCACTGTTGTTTGGATCTCGTTGGGGAAGCCAGGGAGATGAAGCCATGAGGCCCATATTATCATAATGGCAGTTGAAATAGAAAGTGCTGCCATATTAATTGCATTAAGTGCAGACTGGAGATACTTTTTGCCATCAGCTAACCCTCATTAACCAAGGCTTTGAATCATCCTTGTGAGAATTGAGCTGTTCAATAAAAGTACTAAGCATCATATAGTCATTTTTAGACCATCAGATTTCATAGTTCACCACTCTAAACTGGAGGGTGGCTGAGCAATAGGCCTTCCTACCAAACAGGTTCATGCGCTTCCAGGTCCGATCAAAAGGGACTTGAAGTGATGTTGGCTCTTTAAGAGTGAAATGCTTCCACAATGATCCAATTGGGACGTGGGTGTAAGAACAGGAATTCTTTTGCTGTCTCATAATATTTCTTGTCCATCCTTTTAGAAGTTGGTGGGATGGATGCATGGGTCTGCCACATCACTGTGGCAGGATTCAGGATAGCCTCATTAATTAGGGAGGGTCATTCTGAAGGAGGAGAAGGTACACAGAATGTCCAATAGCTTGTGGTGTGTCTCAGACACCACTTGTAAAAGTATTTGGAGTGTGTCTGCCATCCTCTGAGCCAAATCCTGGAACAGTTTAAAAGTCATTCATCATAGATGGCAGAGGGGGCATCAGCATCTCGTCTGGTGATGGTGATGCGAAGTGGTTGGAAGAGACATTTCTTCTTTAACTTTGGCCTCTGCTTCCCTCCTTTGCCTGCGCGGGGAGTTCAGATGCCCTGAAGGCAGTGGCTGAAGGAAGGTACTTCCTCAGCTGTTGAAAGGCTACTAGCAGTGGTGTAGATGCATTGCCTTTGGCTTGCCAGGAGTCCCAGTACAGCCACTGTGGTGGGATGGGGGCCAGTGGTTGAGAAGCGAGGCCCTCTTGCTCACTTTCTGATTCAGAGGACGAAAAGGGCAGTGCATGACAGGAAGCTGTCGATGAGCTAAGGGCTCTGGGTAAAGTTGGTGATGGGACCCTGGTAATGAGCAGAGAAGTGTCAGGCACACTAGTCACCAAAAGATCTGTTTCACACTGGAAATCTGTTGGTGTGGAGGGTGTCAGTACCAACAGAGGCTATCATTGCTGAGAGACTTGTACCAAAAGAGGTGGAGATGCAGACCTGATAGTAAGGTCCATCAGTGCCTGGCAGTACAGATATTCATGTCCATACCAATGAAGCCTTCCCTAAGGTACCATATATACTCGAGTATAAGCTGACTTTTTTCAGCACCCAAAATGTGCTGAAAAAGTCATCCTCGGCTTATACTCGGGTCTATACGGTACCCCCGGGGCTGCGGCTTTGCCGCGGCAGACCCGGCCTGCGCCCGGGCTCTGGGCTGGCCCTCCCCGCCCTCAGGGTGGGACAGGCAGACTCAGGCTCGGGTCAGGAGCGCGGGTCTGCCTGCCCCACGCCGCCCGTCTTTGCTGCTGCCGAATGCTCTAGAGGGAGAAAGGGACCCCCCCCTCCGGCACTGAGATAGGGTTGCTTCGAGGTGGAACATAGCTCAACCCAGCAGCCAGAGCAAAAGGTATTGACAAATGCACCCCTCACTGGCCCCACACCCCACTATAACACCAACCCCTGCCCCCGCCCACTCACACCCCATCCTATGGATCCCCATCCCGCCTAACCCCAGCACCCAGCGCACACCTCACCCTCCACAATCTACACACCACACCGTAACACCCACACCCTGCACTGCCCCCTCACATTCCCCCATCCTGCCACCCCCCGGCTCACAACCACATCCTGCCCCCACAGCCCTCCATTTGTGCCCCATCCCCACCCCCTAAACTCAGCCCCCACTACCTGCAGTGCCTCCCTTCCCCCAGCCGGGGGGGCTCAGCACCCCAAGCTGTGCTGAGTTGCTGTGCCCCATGGACATGCTGCTTACAGGGGGGAAGAGTCACCAGGTCTCCTGTGCCCCTCACATCCAATACTTGCTCCCGGCTGTCAGCCTGC
>ML685890.1:1805744-1836736 GCA_007922175.1 Pelusios castaneus
GCGCAATAAAGTGATCGTGTGTACATAGCCTTATTTTTAAAATAAGATGGCCAGAGCTAACATTCCTTGCCATTAGCCTCCAGATACCTGGGACTGAAATCCTAGCAGAGGTCACACGGCAAAATGAGCTAAATGGTCTTACCCAAAGTTTTTACTTTTATTTGGATAAAAATGTCTAACCTAACCAGCCTCATCTATACTAGGAATTTTTCCAATTTAACATTTAAGCAATGTGCCACAGACTTGATAGGTGAGAGGACATGGTGGTAAAACACATTGTTGGTTACCTGGAACCTTGTCTTCACTAACACTCAGTAGTAACTGTGCAAAATATTGGGCAAAACACCCTAGGATAGACATATTCTTTGGCCAACCAATGTGAATGGAGACAAGAAAAAGTTTTAAGAACACATTCTGTCTAGATTAAATTCCGGTTTAGCCTTACTCACACCTACCAACTGAATTATTTTAGAAACTACTGCAGCAGGCATCATGACTGAAAGAAATTTAAAGCAAGTGAGTAAGCTTATGAGGCTGCATTTAAACTTCATGAGGGAGCAAAGTGCAAAACCAAAAAGGTTTTGCTTTGAAGCTCCTATTTAACAAAGTTATCCTTCCAGTACTCCCCTAGGTAGGTTAAATTAAGTTTCACCTTCACTGGGGATAACAGGCAGGCGTTAAGTTTGTCCAAGGCCACCTAGCAAGGCAGAAACAAATTATCAGAACTCAGGGAGCACCCAGGCTCCAATCCCACATTCAGTCCACAAATTACAAGTGACTTTCAAACAGCGAAGTTGGTTCAACATGGCTACCCTCAGGCATCAGTCTCTGATCGGAGTGGCCTCAAACAAAAGGATCCTCATCAGATTCTTTTTTGTACGAAGAATGATGAGCCTGATGCTGCAACTGACTTCAAATCAATGGGAGTTTTACCTACATCAGGATGGACGGATTGGCCCCAATTATTTACTAGGTGCTTTGCTGCCAATCTGATCCTCACACTACCTACTCCGACAGGTGGTATGCCTGTGTAGCCCTTAAATTTATATGGCTAGCTCTGTCTCAAATCTAGGAGAGTGATTAACATACCTAATTAAGTTCACATGTAGTCTCATTGATCCCAGTGGGACAACTCATGCATTTAAAATCAGGCAGTGATTTAATTGCTCAGCTGGACTATGGTTTATGTTACCAAAATGTTCCATTGATAATGTAAACTGGGATTTTCAAAGACTAAAGCAGCTAAACACCCAATCCCCACTGATTTTCAAAGCAACCTTGGCAACTAATTTATTTGGGACCCTTTGAAACTAGGAGACCTAATCCACACTAACATTTTTATTAGTAGCATTTTTATCCACCAAATAACATTTATACAGTACATTAAAGAGATTACAGGAAAACATGAAACGTACAATATGGCTGCCGCTCTGGACTCAAGACCTGGATGTCCATCGGTGAGTAAAGTGCATTCAGTATTTCTCTCTTTTTTTCTCCGGTCCTTTTGTTGCATGCATGAATGGAGCGAGTCTGCCAGTCTGTCCAATACAGTGTCTCCCCAGACAATGTCAGCGCAAACGGGTGAGTGAGACTGCCTTCCACAACCTTTTGCCTAGGATTGTGAAACGAGACAGAGAGAAAGCACAAGAAACATTTGCAAAATCAATTCCATAGATTACTACACAGATGGATATGTGGGCTTTCTAAAAGTCATATAATTGTTTTATGGGGGGGGGGGGTGCATTATATTATAAATATGTATACGATTTGATTGGACTATGGTAAACAGTTATATATTTTTTTACATTCATCCAGGAAAATGAAGCCATGGGGGAGGAAAAAATTCACACATCTTGTAAGTTTTTTCTTTACATAGGTACATAAAAGGTTTTTTACTAATTTACATAGGTTCACATGTATCCTTTGAAATGCATGCTGTAAACACTCACAAACCTTTGTGCTTTACAACAGTCTGTTAATCTGGCATCTGTTCATTGCTCCCAATTCAAATCCAAAAACATTATCCAACTCATTTTAAACACAGCAATAAGGTAGAATTCAGAAAAATAACTTTTCCCAACCAGTGACACCAAAATGTGTGTAAGCTGAGCACAAATTTGACAAAGTATCAACTTGATTCCCTTTACATAAATATATTTAACTGCCCCAGTTTATGCCATGTAAAATAGGCTAGAATACCATAAAAGAGGATATCTTACAAATAAGTGCAATAAAAATTTATGCAGGATTTGGAAATGGAAAATTGACTATCATTGCTTCATAACTGCCCGGCTGGAAATTCGCCAAGCGACCAGGAGACTAATATACCGTGTTCCATAGCAACAAGAGATCTGATTCAGTGACAAACTGGCTGCTTTAAGGCCACACCAAAGTTCTCTAACCCAGCTGAACAAACGTCTGATGATAGTTGAGTCCTAGAAGAAAGAGAGACTATAGAATACACCTTGTTATTAAAATGCTAATTATTTTGTCCTCATGTCACACCTAGCATCTTTGCTCAGGTCCATCCCATAAACTTCAGGTTCTTCTTTTGCCTCTATCAAGGGCCAGCTCTCTCTTCATCACATCAAAGAAATGACCAAGGCAAGAGCCCAGATGTTCTCTTTTTAAATTAGTTTACACCATCACTTCCACCAAAAACAGTTTGTTTAGATCAGGGGTCGGCAACTTTTGCCAGCCTCTGTGCTAGCCCCGCCCACCGCACCCTCAGCAGGTGCCAGGGCAGAGCCAAAAGCGGGTGGGGCCAGACCAGGTGCCCTGCTGGCCAGGGCCTGGGCCGGCATTAGCCAGCAGGCGGCCTCTGGTTCTCGGCCGCGGGGCTGGATCCCGTCCACAGGGGCGGTGCGGGGCTGATGGCCCCTGAGGGCCCCGTCCCTTTGCTGGACAGCAGGAGGGGAGCGGAGCAGTCACATCACCCTGGCCCACCCAGAGCCGCGCCGCTGCCGGCAGGGCAGAGCCAGGCCTGGCCATGGCTGGCAAGAGGGTGAGTCGGGTCAGCCCATCAGGAGCCACCGCTGCCGGCCAGAGCCAGGGCTAGGAACCAGAGGCCGCCTGCCAGCAGCGGCGGCTCCGGCCGGGCCGACCCGACCCGACCCACCCTCTTGTGGGGTTGGCTCTGCCCTGCTGGCAGCGGCACAGTTCTGGGCGGGCCGGGGCAACGTGACCCACTCCGCTCCGCTCCCCTCTCCTCCTGCCATCCAGCAAAGGGTCAGGGCCAGCAGGGACCCTCAGCTGCGCGCCGCAGCTGCTGGTCACACAGTTTGCGAGTCAGCGGGGGAGCCTGAGCAGCTCCGCGTGCCGCTCAGGCTCAGCCCGCGTGCCAGCTGTGGCACACGTGCCGGGGGTTGCCGACCCCTGGTTTAGATCATCAACAGATTATACTTCTCGGAGAAACTTTTGGATAACAGAACAAGGACATCCATGCTGACTCCCACAAAAATCACAGGTCATCATTGGTGGGATCAGATCAGATCAGGTCTGATATTATAGGTGTACTAATAAGAACAAATGCCTTCACAATGCGAAGGCCCAACTCTTCTTAGGATTAAGAGAAAAAATCATGGGTATTTCTCAAAACCTCTCACTTACTGGAGCTTCAGAAATATCCTCATCTTAAACAGTACTGTATTGCTGTATGTGAACCTTTTAAATGCTGGAATTGCTTGTTACCCATTACTATTGAGAATGGCTTTTCTCAGAGCTCTATATACATTTTCCCCCACTATCAACTGTGGTTTGAACAGAAATCGAAATGGTTTATTTCTTGTGGACTCTTTTTAATCAATAGCTTTGTGGACTTTTAATTCTTATATTTCTAATTAAATATTTTGTACATGCACTTGCATTAGCAAGAGGTCTCTTTTATTCTGAACCTCTGATATTCCAACTTACTCTTCATTAAAGTTCCTAGACCTACAATAAGAATAGATCATTCAACTTATGCAGTAACCGTGATTCTTTTAAATGTGTCCACCGTGGATGACATTTGTGAAGACTTTTCAGGTGCATATCCGCCTCTCGAGCCCTTGATCGGAGAGTTTCTCTTGCCAGTTCCATTTGGATTGTGCATAAGCTCTGTATAAAGTCATGCTACACACCCAGGGTTCATGAAGCTGCACAGGTGAACTGCTCTCAGTTCCTTCTCCAGCTGAACATACAACAAACAGCAATCTAAAGCATAGGGGAAGGTGGGTATCACTATATGGAAATAATTGCACTGTAAACAGAGAGCTGAAAACCAATCTCCTGCCTCTAGAAAAGGAATTTAGAGCATCCAAAGTCTCCATCCTGAACTTGAGACTTTATGAATTTATTCATTCACCTCAAATATAAAATTGGCTTCCACTCTCCATCCATCTTTAGCATCAGAAAACCCCTTTCTATCTGTGAAAAGATGAAGTGAACTTCTTGACTCACTATAGCCTCATGAGAGGGGGTTCCTGATATGGAGCCAGCAAGGAACAGCCGTTTTGGAGAGGCTGAATTATCTCTGCCCACCAATAGAGGGAGAGTACTGAGGGATGAAGCAGTTCCCCTACCTACTGCTAGAGGGAAGTTCTGGACCCCACAGAGGCAGAGGAAGAACTTTATCACAGTATGTATATACCTAGAGACCACAAGAAGACTCTGGACTCATTCTGTGTCTGAAGGGACTCATTCATAGTCCCAGACAAGAGCTTTCAATCATCACAGGAAGGAGGTCCTCAGGACTATTCCAAACTTCTCTTGGGAAGTCCAACAATCGGAGTCATGATGCCCTGGAGAGGGTCTGTCAGTGGTGTCCACGGCATAGAATCATAGAATAATAGGGTTGGAAGGGACCTCACGAGGTCATCTAGTCCAACCCCCTGCTAAAAAGCAGGACCACTCCCACTAAATCACCCCAGCCAGGGTTTTGTCTAACCGAGCCTTAAAAATCTCCAAAGATGGAGATTCTACCACCTCCCTAGATAGCCCATTCCAATGCTTCACCACCCTCCTAGTGAGAAAGTTTTTCCTAATATCCAAACTTGACCACCCCAGCTGTAATTTGAAACCATTGCTCCTTGTTCTGTCCTCTGTTATCCTCGAGAACAGCCTAGCTCCCTCCTCTTTGGAGCAACCCTTCAAGTAGTTGAAGGTTGCTATCAAATCTCCCCTCAGTCTTCTCTTCTGTAGACTAAATAAACCTAGTTCCTTCAGTCTCTCCTCATAAGTCATGTGCCCCAGCCCCATAATCAATTTTGTTGCCCTCCGCTGGACTCTTTCTAATTTGTCCACATCCTTTCTGTAGTGGGGAGCCCAAAACTGGACACAGTATTCCAGATGCGGCCTGACCAGTGTCGAATAGAGGGGAATTATCACATCCTTCGATCTGCTGGCAATACTCCTACTGATGCAGCCTAATATGCCATTGGCCTTTTTCGCAACAAGGGCACACTGTTGGCTCATATTCATTTTCCCGTCCACCATAACCCCCAGGTCCTTTTCTACAGCGTTGCTACTTAGCCGATCGGTCCCCAGCCTGTAGCAGTGCATGGGATTTTTCCGTCCTAAGTGCAGGACTTTGCACTTGTCTTTGTTGAACCTCATGAGGTTTCCTTCGCCCAGTGTTCCAATTTGTCCATGTCTCCCTGGATCCTGTCCCTGCCCTCCAGAGTATCTACCATTCCCCCCAACTTGGTGTCATCCGCAAACTTACTAAGCATGCAGTCTATTCCATCATCAAGATCATTAATGAAGAAGTTGAATAGAACCGGCCCCAGGACCGACCCCTGGGGAACTCCACTCGTTACCGGTTGCCAACCAGACATCGAGCCATTGATTCCTACCCGCTGAGCCCGTTGATCTAACCAGTTTTCGATCCACCTTACGGTCCACTCGTCCAACCCATACTTCCTTAACTTGCCGACAAGAATGCTGTGGGAAACCGTATCAAAAGCCTTGCTAAAGTCAAGGTATACCACAGCATCTCCAAAGGCTTGGAAACAGGTTCCGGCTAATATCCGATCCTCCATTATGATGGCATGAAAGCATTCTCTATCCTCCTGTTGAAGACATCTATAAAGACTGCAAAATTGCAGTAATTTGTGAAGTCATACCAAGTCATAATCACCAAGATTAGAATCGGCATGAGCACACTCGAAGAAGAAAGAGGTTTCTTACCTGAAGCAGATGTTCTTTGAGAGGTGTGCTCATGCCCATTCCAATACCCACCTACTGACCCCTCTTGTCGGAGTTAGGCAAGAAGGAACTGGAAGGTTGCCGGGTCAGCAAGGCTATTTATGCAGCGCCTCAAGGGCTCCACTCCAGGGGGCGCCCGCTTCGACCCGACAGGTACCGCTGGGGAAAAGTCTCCGACGATTCATGAGCGCGCACACCAAGATTGGAATGGGTATGAGCATACATCTCGAAGAACATTGTCCCGCTAGTGGATGCGCACCAAGATTGGAATCGGCATGAGCACCCTTGAAGAAGAAACAAAAATTCTGAGTCCCTGAGAAAGACATAGTATTTTTTAAATGTACCTGGGCTTGCAAGTTGCCAGGATAGTGACAAGAGTTTGCCATATAGTCTTTGCTGAGTCTGGAAGAGCTTCATTAATGGATAGGATAACCTACGTGGAGGGTGCCGAACATTCAGATGTTTCTGTTGCGAGTCTTTAACTCTTAATGAGATATTCAAAGGCATCAGCCACATTCTCACAAATCCTGGAATTGGCAAAAAATCATCAGCCAACGATGATGGTGGAGGCATGACTGCCTTATCCAAGATCCAGATCATCCAACATGAGGATGAAATGGAAGTGGTAGCTTCCTTATCCACCCTAGTCTCCTATTCTTCAAAGGTCTCTTCATGTGCAGATTTGATAGAGTAGACTGTGTAACTCTAATCCCTTGGCACAATGGAGCTAGAGTTTGGGCAAATTGCTGCCATCACACTGCCCAAGATCTCAGTGCGGCCACTGGAGGAGCCTATACGGAAGAGGCAGTATGAATCCCACCATCCCTCTCACAAGTGAGAATCCTCACCAAAATACGGATTCTTGCACTAATGAGAGAGTAATTCCATACTGATTAAGAGATTGACTCAATGTCTCTTTAATTCTCCTCAATGTCCTGTAAAATGGGTTGGGGGGCTCCCAGTAGAAAAAGATTGGAGAATCTTATGGTAGTGGGAAGCAATGGTAATCCAGACGCAAGGGTCTCAGCACCCTTAAGTACCCATAAGCAGCGGGGACTCCGACTCATCTAAAACCAACAAGTCCCTCAAGTAGCAGAATTCTTGTGGTACCGAGTGGGTCAGTACTGATGCAGCAGTTTCAGTGGTCAGTAACATTGATCTGGAGTGCATAGACACCAGGGCCAGAGATATCACAGCACTTCAATTTTGCTGGTACCCAGTGATGTGCGAGAAGGCACCAGAAAACACCAATGGAAAATCTAATGTAGATGGTGCCAATCTAGAGGAGTGTATATCTGGGCTTTCCTGTCCTTCACAGGTGGTACCAAAAAGCTTGCTGGAGCCATGCTTTCCTAAAGCACTCCAGGATTTCCCAGCCCTGCCAGTTCTGGAAGAAGAAGTCTTTGCCACCACAGTACCAAGCTGAGCGGTCAAACTTCTGACACTGTAGATGTGGTGAGAAATAGGGGCTACTTAGGAGCCAGCTTCTTGTGGTGGGGAATTAAGCTCTTCTTGTTTGGAGCCTTCCCTGAATCCTCCAAAGTCTCCTTTCTCTTAGGGGAGACCAAGTCAAAAGAGCACAGGATCTGTCCAAAGACAGATGTGTGGAGCAGGATTTCTGATGACCTGACTCGAAAATGAGTCAAATGGAGCACTCCATCATCAGAAGCCTCAATTTAGTTTCCCAGTTCTTCCGTGCTCTAGATTTGAGAGCTATACAAAAATTACCCTTTTTGGAGATATGCGACTTTCCCAAGCAACAGATGGCTGTCACTGACTGGAATAGCCTCTCACCAACAGAGGCAGCATATGAAACCTGGCAAGCCAACCATGCTGCATCAGGTCAGATAAGTTTCCTAGAAAAAGGTGGGGGGAAAGGAGATAAAAAAACCCAAACCTCTTACTATCTAACTAATCTTTCACCAATAACAACTAGTACTAACTA
Source organism: Pelusios castaneus (assembly GCA_007922175.1). Taxonomy (NCBI): domain Eukaryota; kingdom Metazoa; phylum Chordata; order Testudines; family Pelomedusidae; genus Pelusios; species Pelusios castaneus. The sequence goes on from ML685890.1 coordinate 1,813,873, forward strand.
GAAACAGCAAGCTAACTAAAAACAATTGTAGAACATGCAGTGGCATGCACAAGATGGATACACTACAGTTCTCTCTGTGGCTAAGGTGGTAGAGAAGGAACGGAGGGTGATTTGCCTGAGGAATTCTATATGCCCCTTGGTATTTGGCACAGTTTTATAGAGTGCATGTGAAGGCTGAACAGAGGTTGCTAATAGAAAATCTCCAATCAAGAGAACTGAAGAAGAATGGGGCTGGAATGGAATACCTGCTCTAAACCCACACAACTGAGAAGTCTGGACCTGTTTTCAAACTTGGTGTTTTGGGGAAGCTCTTATTTACAGACTTACATCCTGCAACATGTTCTGTACAAGGAGCCCCATTCACTTCTACAGGCCTCAAGCAATCAACTGCACGCAGTTCATTGCAGGACCTGGGTATTGTTCACCACATTCTGAAGTGCTTTCCCTCATGTTACAGATTTCTTGTTGGATTGCTCTCATGTTCCATTGAGCTTCCTTTAACCTCTGGATAACATTATAGCCCCACAAATCAACTTTTCTTTTTTGGGGGGAAGTACCCCACTGATTTGGGATGAGCAGAACTGCAAACCACACAATGAAATTTTACTACGTACCTTCAATATTCAAGAGATTCCGAAGTTTATGCACACAACAACCTGGTGCAATTCAAAGCTTGGCAGTTTTGTTGTGGGGGCATTTTCATAGTAAATGGAAAGCAGGTCTGACAAATTTACAACTTGTTAAAAGAACAGGTCAATTGATTTTGCCCCAAGATTAGAAATAAGCGCGGTTCATACTACAAACACATTACAGATCAAAGTAACACTGATTAATATATATATATATTCAGAATCTTCAAGATAGTACTTTGAAAGTTCAGAAAAGTGGCACATTGCCCAAAAAAAAAGAGAAAAACAGAAGCAAAATATTTCTTGTAAGAAAAGGCTTGTCTACACTTAGAGTGTTGCAAGTGCTCCACCGCAGCTGCATCACTGTAATGAAGACACAACCCATGCTGATGGGAGAGCTTCTCCCAGCTGTGTAGGTACTCACCCTCCCTGAGGGGTGGTAGCTAAGTCAGTGGCAAAAAGCATCTCATCCACATATTGCTGTCCATACAATCTCTTATTCATCAGGTCTCCCCGCACCTTAATTATGTGCTTTGAACCAACAAGAGTTCCATATACCGTGTTTCCCCGAAAATAAGACAGGGTCTTACATTAATTTTTCCTCAAGAAGACACCCTAGGGCTTATTTTCAGGGGATGTCTTATTTTCAGGGTGCATGGGTTGTGCAGATACGCTGCATAGCCACGCTCATCACTAGGTCTTATTTTCGGGGTAGGGCTTATATTGCGCAAATGCTTAGAAATCCTGCTAGGGCTTATTTTATGGGTAGGTCTTATTTTTGGGGAAACACGGTATCTTGTTTTCTAATTGAAGCTTTCTAACATACACAGATTGCTCCAGTAATATTAAATCCACTACAGAGAATGCAGAGAAAAGTTTATTTGAACTCTGAAGTGACAGGGCCTTCGGGGGGGAAGGGAATTGTAATACTGAAGGATTTATTTCTTGACAAAATTCAGGTGTAATTTATTATATTTTGTTACAAATAAGAATGTCCAGGCATAAAGAAATGCAATGTTATTTCAATTTCTATTCTACAGTTCTCATTTTTAACTGACATATAACTCTACCTTGTCACAAGATGCCAAAGAGCTTTACTTCATCAGTTTCCTCATTTCAAAAAGTAAATTTAACTCAATGGAAAAAAATTAAACAAAAATCCCATGAATATGCACTACACAGTTCAAGATCAACATTTATGGAATTAGATAAAAATACCATAGGTCTAACATTCCAGGAGGGAGGATTCATCATACAAATGGCAACAATATAAATCACAAAAAAACCCAATGAGGGTCCTGTGGCACCTTACAGACTAACAGATTTTCTTCGGCATAAGCTTTCATGGGCTATAACCCACTTCGTCATCTTATGCCGAAGAAAATCTGTTAGTCTATAAGGTGCCACAGGACTCTCATTGTTTTTGCTGTACACACACTAACATGGCTATCCCTCTGGAAATATAAATCACGTGTAGCAGACAAATTCTGAAACTAACTTTATATATAGTAGGTTGGCTAATATCCTTAATCAGCATGGTTTTATGGATTTCCCAACAACGTGTGCTACCCTGGGGTATCCAGACACTTGGTGCATATTCATGCACTCCAAGGCCAACCACTAAAGTGTGCAATACAAGCGTACTGTTAAACTAAATAGATTTCACATTCAGAGTGGGGCACAAATTAATTTAATATCTGTATTAAAATGCCATATAGTTTGCAGTATATGATATGATTGGGGGGGGGGCCGGAAATCATGTACTAGCTATCACAAGACAATTTGGACAGAGTTCCTTTGAAATGGTAGGCCCTACTGAAATGGAGCATTCAAGAAACTCATTGCCTTTCTCCTCCATAATACAAGAGAATTAAATGCTACTAACTAATTACTGTTTGAACATCCTTACACATGAATAATTTGGAGAAAAGTCAATGGGGGTTGTCTGCATAAGGGTCCTGCAGGATCAGACTTAAAATTGAGAAGTATCCAAAATACTGTTTTTTAAAAAATTTCAGATGTTAAATTGTGTAAAAATGTCAGTTCATAATGAGTGTGAGCGCGCACGCACACACAAAATTCTGAATTAGTTAAAATCTTTGGCATATTATCCCACAACTGAAAAGTTTCCCTCCCTTATCTACCTCTTACCATCCCTCCCTGTGCTATGAATTTTGTGAATATTACTATTAATATCACAGATCTCTTATAAAAAGCCCTTTCCATCAGTAAATCTCAAAGCACTTTACAAAGGTGGTCAGTATCACTATCAGTATTTTACAGATGGGAAAACAGACAGTATATCTTTCCATAAAGCACTCTGGAATACAGTTCTAATTAAAGATGTGTTACATTTTGTTTTATATTATACAAATAAAAAGAAGTGCATAATCCAAAACTCAATTTTTAACAACTTGGATAAACTGGCTTCATAAGAGGGAATTTTTGGGTATCTGAAACATATGAATCATATGCAGCATACAGATGTACCTGTAATTTCTATTTTGCTCTAGCTGTTTTTATTCCTACTGGAATAGTTGCCTTGCTCTGTCCAGCTCTGTTTTAGCATTACAGAGATTAACTTCCCAGGGCACTTTCCTTTACAGTGGTGGCCATAATCTCAGCATTATGAATGGAATTTCAGGGCAGGGAGAAGATTCATCTGGATGATGGAATTCTGAATGTTTATGGTCCTTTATTTAAAACAAAACCTGTGCATGTGTTTAAGGTTCAGTATCAGGTGCACACATACAGCTTTGAAGATATGCATTCAGTATATTAAGTATGTTTCCCATGTAGGGGCCAAGGGAGAGATTTTCAAAGATATAATAGGGAATTGGGTGCCTTACTGTCCTTTTTGCCTTTTAAAAAAAAAAATCTCCCTCAACTGTAGTAATACTAAATCATTTAAAAATTAAAGAGAGCAAATAAATGAAGTTCACAGGAAGATTTATTTTTCTCATGCTCTGCTACCCAACAGGTTTATGAATATTTAATAAAACACTTCTTGGATACCAAAGTTTGAGGCCTAAAATAACCAAATAAGGCACTTTTAAATTAAGGTGGTATGCTTCGGGCTGTGTCAATCATAAGAGATGGTCTTGTGTTAATTTGGCATATGTACATGTGGCCATATGTTAAAGCGATTGGGAAACTGAAGCTGGTACACAATGCAGTGGGCCACTTATTGAATAGGGCATATTGCTGGAAGCCTATGATACCAGTGATCCAGGATTTACATTTGGTCTCTGGGTGGATTTTAAGGTGTTGGTTACAACCTAAAAAGCCAACAGCTCTGGAAGCAACCTCCCTGAGGGATCACTTGACTTCCCAGGGCAGATTGCCACAGCTATGGTCTGCAAGTGTGCTCTGGTAGGGTTCCCTTTGTAATAAAACTGATTTGGTGATGGGCAATGCATTCTTTATGAATGAGCTCCGAGACACTGAACCTGCTCCCAACTCCAGATCCAAAAAGAGCACAAACTTAATGATTTCTGGGCATGCTACAAAAGACACTTGTTCAATAGGGTTTTTGGAGAGGGCAAAGTGATGCTTCCAATAATGTTGAAGGGATGGCTCTCTCTTAAAACAATTACTTTAATGCTGCTGAGACTTTACCATATCATTAATGATGTGGTAGGACACCTAGAAGCTTGGACAGACATCTTTAATTATTTTAAAATATATAAATGTGCCTAGAGCAGAAAAATTATTCTCTGGTGGGGAAAAGCTATAATCGGCATACGGTAGAATGATGATGTAAATGTTCCAATTATTCTTTAACAAAAACTAGTCTTATGAATGCAGAGACCTATACATGGTCACAAGCCTGCTAATTATAAGGTTAGCAAGTCTGATAGGACAGACACACACTGCTTGAAATGACTATTGAAAAAAAGCCCTAGCATAAAGTAAATGTTAGTTATGATAAAGCAAGTATGCATGCATACAGGCACAGGTACACACACACACACACACACCCCAACACCTCCCTCTCAAACTGATACAAACCAGTGGAAACATACCTAAACGAACCATCCAGATTTGCTCTATGAATGAAACTCAGCTTTGCATCAGCCCAGTACAGCTTCTGCTCATCAAGATCTATTGTGAGTCCATTAGGCCAATAAATGTCTGAATCAACAATTATTTTTCGAGTGCTACTATCCATTCCTGCCCGTTCTATTCTGGGTGTTTCACCCCAGTCCGTCCAGTACATGTACCTAAAAAACATAACAAAAACACATGTGTTAAGAAGTTAAAATGTTCGCTGATTGTTTTAAGAAAAGGAACAATCACGTCTTTTTCTGAAGTTTACCTTTAATATTATTGTAGCAGGGCATAATTACAGAAATACTCAAAACTTTTATCAAGATAACCAAACCAAAACAGACATTTAAACCAAAATTCCAGTGTTACCAACAAGTTCATGTAATATGAAAATGTATTTCAAAAACTTTCCACTTTATATGAAATATTTACCATTCATCTCCATCTTAGAGTCAGACTGACAAAAACATGTACAACCATGTGCCTGCCTCACTTGTATGCTCAATTACTACAACTGCATGTACTAGTCACATTTACACATATAAACAATTGTGTGTTCAGTTGGCCAATCCGCACATACAATCAGAGTAACTGCACTCAAATATTTTAAGCCTGTAAGGTCACAAAAAAAGAATGAGGGTAAACCAATTTTCTTTAAATAAATAAAAACAATGTTTTCGTCATCTACTCCCATTTTAAAATTTTAATTTTTAACAATCAGGTCTGCTTTTATTATTGTATACAGGCCTGAGCTCAGGATTCTATTTTTCCTTAGTCAGCAGCTGACGATTTTGCTATCAGTTAAAGCAATATGAAGGAATGCAAGCAAATCCTTGCTCTTGTATTCAGCATCAGCAAGGTCATCATAACAGCACAGAATCTAGAACACACACTTTTCTTAATCCACTTTGTATTTATATGTTGTTTTCAATTTTATGTGCATAACTTTGAAAGAATAATTGAGTATCAAGAAAAATAACGGGCAAGGAAATATAAGTGGAGAGTGAACTTGAGAGGCAAGTTCCAAAGTGGTAGCCGCGTTGGTCTAATTCAGCAAAACCAACAAACTCAAGTGGCACTTTTAAAGACTAAAATTTATTTATCGCATAAATTCGTTAGTCTTTAAAAGTGCCATTTGACTCCTTGTTTGTCTTGAGGGGCAAGTGGGAAAAGAATGGGTGAAACTCAAAAAAATGTGAAGAACCAATAAAGGATATGGCACACTTCCTCATAATATACTACTTTATGTTGCTTCTGTCCTCATGTAACAAGTCAGCTCTCTCCTATATTGGGTGATGTCCCAAGCCTGTTCAATTGTGTGCGATGATACCACCCTTCAATGGATGGTGTCTGCTGAGGTTGTAATTCTTTACCCCACTATTACAAAACCTTTATAAAGCTGTTTGCAAACAGAGAACACACACTGAATCACCTTGAAGAGCTTACAACATATATAATAAAAACATAGGAAAACCATGTACAATGACAATAAGAAAGGAAGAGAGATAACCTGAAGAAGTGGATTTTAGAGTGGGATCTGAAGGAAGAGAGAATGAGTGTGCACAGAGGATGAATGTAGCAAAAGTATTCCAGGCATAAGGAGCTGCTGGACAGACGGTATGAAGCTAAGAGTGGAAAGAGGAGATCAAGCACATATCCCCAAGGATGGGCTTGGACTGGGACTCAGGACATACAAGTTTGATTCCTGAAACAGCCATTTCCACTGTGAGCACAGACAAATCACTAGGATTTTGCCCACACAGGGAAGTTCTTTCTGTAAGAAATAAGATGAATTTATATCAGAGTTATACTGATCGTACATGCTCGGGTGTGGCCACACGAATTCTGGTGTAAATTTGTTGTTTAGTTTGTCACTTTAGGAAGGAATTTAAGCTAAACTAAAAATACTATTCCTTCATATTAGAATAAAGGTGTCCACAATGGGGAAGAGAGGGTTAATACCAGCATAACTGGTAAAAATCTCATGTAGACAGGGTCTTAATCTCAGTTCACCATCTGCAAAACTGTACTTACTAATCATTCTCCCTTCTCTCCTACCTCGTCTTTTTTGTCTATTCAGACTACAAGCTCCACAGGGGAAAGACTGACAATGGGTCCCTATATTTTAGGTGGGCCTCTAAATACCAAACAACAAATGTTTCAGTTTACAACTAGTTAAATAAAACACCTAATCTAATGCAGTATTCAGGGAGTTGAATCATTTTCCAACGATAGGTTTAGAAAATTAACGTGTTTCATAAAAAAATACATAAAATTCAATTAAATAAAAAAAATAATTGAAGCTAGCTGCTATATTACAGCAAACACAATAAACCACTGGAGAAATAAACATATGGTACAAATTTGATTTATAAACAACTTTGGTGAAGTATCCCGAAGGCAATTAAACAGTAATCAAAGAGTGCCAAATTGGAAATAAATTGAAGCATGAACTTAATATGCTTCGTATAATCTGAAGTCACAGACAAAGAATGATAGATATACTTCAGCACACAATGCTAGTTTCAAATGCAGCAGTCATTGGAGCCACAACCTATTTATGATTTGTAGCAAATGCCATCTGTTTCCATAAGTAATGAAAATTTTCTATTACGTGCCACATTTTCAAAGATTCTAGATAATAAAATAAAGTCACAGAAACTCCAGACTTTGGAGGCAACACAGAAAACCATTGTTTTCATTTTCTTACCATTTTATTGACATTTAAACAAGTTACTAGTCATACACAGTTTTGTTCAGAGAACTTAAAAGTAACAATAACTGTTGAGCAGTGTTTATCTTCAAACAAAGTGAAAAGAGATCATGGAAGGGTGAGGGGGAAACAGAAAGGCTTTCAGTTGGCTTTGTTTTCCCATGGCACACTCCCAGATAATTCATGTCTTTCTGCATTTGTCTCCTGGTCAGAAATAATCAATGAATACTTGCATCTTAAATATATCATGAAGAAAGGCTGTCAGCATTTATCCAAACAAATATTACTACCTCAACAAACAGTCAAAGTTTAATTTTATCATTTCTGCAGTGGGTTATTTTTCTCCTATACTTGATCCCTTGTGTTTTTTAACCTGGAGTACAAAAGATGCCCTGTAATACCAAATTCTATTTTACAATCCAGTCACTATTGCATAAGGCATGAATACCATCATCTTAAGGAATATGGTGACTCCTACTCCTTAAGGTGATAATACTCATGACTAGCACAGAAATGCAGAACAATAGTAATTGGATTGTATACAACTGATATATATGTTCTATATACCTGTTACCACAGTATCTGAGAGAACCTGTGTATTTGATGCATTTATTCTCTCAACACCCCCATCAGGAAAGGAAGTACCATTATTCCTGTTTTACAGATGAGGAACTGAGGCACAGTCATGTTAAATAACTGCCCAATGTCACATTGTAGGTCTGTGTTGTAGGCCACAGGGCTAGCTTGCCTTTATTATAGTCACTGCTTTGCACTGTATTCAGCAGGAATGCAAGAATACCATCTATGGCAATTCACTACTATTGCCCTCTTGTGGTTAGGTACCTCTGACTGTAGCTCATGCATCTGTTGTGTATGTCAATTCGTTGCCATGAAACTCTTGTGGTGGATCACATCCTGTGGTCAGAAATTCCCCTTTAAAACTATTTTCAGCTCTCCAATCCTTGGGGTTTTCCATTGGGCTACATACCTATTCAGAGGCTGTCTGTTCAAAGTTCATACACCTCAAACCTTATGCTAACCTGCTGAAGCTAATGCCTCACAGGATACAGGCAAGTAGACTCCTTGCATTACTGCTCAATATACTGCAAAGCAGGGACTATAATAAAGGCAAGCTAGACTAAGGGCTATCGTGTGGAGCTGGGAATTCAACCAAGGTCTCCTTAGTCCCAGTTATCCTAATCACTGAATCCTCTTTCCTCCCAGAGTAACATCTTTAGAGCCCTGCAAATCAGCAGATATCCATTATATCTGCGGATACAATGTGGATATCTGCAGACCATTTCTTGCGGATGCAGATTGGATGCAGGTCCACATATTTTTATCTGTGCAGGGCTGGAGCCCTGCAAATACACGGATATCCGCATTATATCTGCCTTCGTGGATCAAATGCGGATATCCGTGGACCATTTCTTGCAGATGCAGATCAGATGCAGATCCACATATTTGTTTCTGCGCAGGGCTCTAAACATCTTGGTTGTGTTAATTTCATATTAGACAAATAACCAGAAGTACTAGAGAGCAGTCTATATCAAGCACTAACTAATAAAAAGTCACATTTAAAATCTATATCTGTGTGAAAATATTAAGAAAATAAAGTAGAGACTTTTTGTAACATAAGGTAAAAAAGTGGCAAAATCAGTTCAAACCAAATTATGTACAAATCTGATCCTGGCTGAAACGTTGTAAGCCAAGGTGCAATCCAAAACAAACATTTTCTGGCAGAGTTATAAATCCCAGGAAAAAACCAAGCTTATTGTGGAAATGTTTTCATAAGCTCAACTAACGCAGCACTAACAAACTCTGCTGGAACAATACCATTAAAACAAGACTTTACCAGAGGAGCCTGGATATTAAAATAGGTCAGTGTAAGTCTGTGAAACAAGCTCAGAAATCCTCAGGCATTCTAGGAGACTGACATGCTCACAAATCTAGTTAAGCAGTGTGGAAAAGAAGCCAGCTGAGAGGGTCTTTTACTACTGTTATGGTAACTAACCAAAGAACTGTGCCAAGGGAATGAAAAAAGGGGGAAAAAAGCAAGGAGTGGGAAGTTCATCTAGAAGCCTGAAATTCACAACCATGAGAACGTAAGGCAAACAGAAGCATGGATGTCTTGTGATTAACAAAATCAGCCTAGTCATAACCCACACCTTTTTAGTATGAGAGGACATGAATATGTTACTGGCATATGAACAAGTTGCATATAACAAAAATGCAAGAAATTTTTTTTTTCCTATGATCATAGTTCCCAAGATTCAACTAAAGATTTCAGGCCCACCCTCAAAATAAACCATGGATCTGCTAAATAAAAGAACACTAGAGGCTTCTACTGGAACTAGGTTGTATAAGTGACAACTGCAGTGATACAGTACCTGAGAAATCTCAACAGCAGGATTCAGTAAATAAAAATCCATATGGAAAAAGAGAGACTTAGATTTTCCTAATTTACGTAATGTTTAAATACAGCTTTTACATTAAGCCCTTTGCTTTTTCAAAGCACTGTACCCAATATTTAGCAATCCTTGTAGGAACATAAGTAGACAATACCTTCATTTTTAGGAATAGAGAAATGGAGACAAAAAGCAGAAGAGGCGCCTAATATGGCAGCAGTTTCGGCTAGTAGATAGAGCACTACTTGGGATATAGAAGATCTGATCCTAACCCTGGTTCTGCTATTGGTTTCCTGGGTGAATTTGGCACAGTACTTTGGCCCTATGTGCCTCAGTTTCCCAATCTGTTAAATGGGGATTCTTATTTCTGAAAAGCACTATGAGGCCTACTGATGAAGAGAGGGAGGTATCATCATCATCACAAATTGGCAGAGCTAGGATTAGAACTCAGCTGTTGGAGTGCCAACCCATTCTCTGCCCTAGGTATCAATCTTGTAAGTGCCTGGCCAACTTCCGTCTTTAATGTACATCAAACAGTGTTTTCCTGACTATGAACCATTAAAACAATTAGTCACAACAGGGTGTGCATTGTTCAGTAAGTAATCGACTTAAGCTCAACCTGATAACTGACATTTAAACCAATTTAAGAGCATCCACTTAAGGAGGCTGCAATGATTATTGGTACAACATGTGTGTAGACAAGGCCTCAGGCACCTATAATGAAGTAGTCATATCTTTGAAGTGCTTAACACCCAGCAACTCCCCTTGCTCAGCCACAGTGAAAGCTAAGCACTTGAGAAAATCCAGTCCTTTTAATGAGGTTCTTAGAGCTGTGTTCTTTTCACTATGTGGCCCTTACTTGTGGGTGCTCAGTATTTGAAGATCAGAACCAAAGTACATCTACTGTTCTATACAAAAAATTCTCTGGATATAGTTAGCTTCCAGGAATGTTACTCACTAGAACATATTACGGGTCTTAATTTACGGAATATCCAACCCTAAAATGTATGCACAACTTGCATGACTTTATTTAAACTAAAAAGGCAGTGGAGTGCTTACATAAAAGTTACAAGTTACAGTCATGGGTAAAGATGATTCAGACAATTATCCAAAGCTGACAATGTTTTAAAACAAACAGTCCCATAATTATGCCTCAGCAATCTACAGTGACGCATTTGATTTTACGCTCCCAGCTCTGCTTCCAGGTGGATAGCAGCTGGAAGATAAACAGCATGGTAACATTTACCAGGCTCTGCAAAAATTATTAATGTTCGGGTTAGAAATAACATTTCTTTATGAACCATTTAGGTATTGTGGCTGGGGTAATAAAAATGAGGCACTTTAAGGCAGCAAGTACTGGTGCACAGCCATCATTCAGCAATCAATACTCACCATAAACATTTCACTGAATGAATGGGGAATAAATTGCTCTGGTGATTAACCCTAAGCTTATTCTACCTAGTCCTTTAATAACGTTTCTCGCTACGTCCTCCTTTTGGGTTTTTGCCTCTTTAGCGTGCGGTACTTCTTCGTTATGCTTTTCAAATTACTTAAAAACAAAACTTGAAGAATGTGGTTGATAGTTGCCTGGCAAAAAGGCCAAAATGCACTCTCAAATCCTCTACTTTGCCTGCTTAGCTCATTTAAAAATTCCAGGTGCAAGAACAATGCAGGATGGAAGCAGACTTCCTTTGGTATAACCTTGCAGGTCAATTTCTGGTTTCCTGATATTTCATCCCTCTTGTCATCATCTTTAAAGGAGAAGTCAGAGCTGTGCACAAGAGAGCAGCAGGCAGCATGCTGAGCTTGAAGATACCATAAATGACAATGAGAGGTCGGAAAGACGGAAAAGCTGCGACATATCCCCAAACGAAGAGCCGTGTCACTAACCTTACCGTCCCCCCTTACACACAGGGGGCCAGACTATCAGCTGTTGTAAATCAGCATAACTCTACTGATTTCAATGAGGCAATTCTGATTCACACAAGCTGAAGATCTGTCCTGGGATTTCTCAATCAGGTTCCAGTGATGCTTGGTTTAATATATTTAAAAACCCTTTTTTCCCCTGCAACCAAACCATTTAAGAAATAAACCCCAAAACAAACAAATCACCACCACAATAAGAAGAAATTTTAACATCTTGAGCACTGAATGATTCAGGGTCCTGAAGATAAAATAGGATTATGACCATCTAGTAGTTCAGGCTACCTCACTTTCACCACTTCCTCACTTTCAGGCACTTCACTTTGCAACCCTGATGTTCATTTCACATAGCCCTTTTTGTATGGAATTTCCTATTCCAGACCAAGAACATGGAACTCTTGGTCAGAACAAATAAGAACTATCATTCATCTTGACACATTCAATGCCAAATGTAAAACAGACCTTTGTGCCCAGAATAGTACCCTCATTCTCAGGTTCATTTCTTAAAAACAGAGATGTGTGCACCCACACACAGATGCACTAAGCCTACTTGTTAGCTTTTCTGAAAGGTTTTGTTCTTTCTAGGTAAAAGGCAAGAGCTCGGCTCACACCCAGTATGTGGAGGATTGACTCTTCAGGGCTCTTGTGCGGCTTTGGATAAAAAAACAGATAAGTGAATCGTTTGGTTGATATGGAAGTCGGAGACGATTTTTTGGTAAGAACTTTGGGTGGGTTTGAGTGTTACTTTGTCATGATAAAATGTTGTGAGGGGGGGTTTGCCATCAGAGCGCTAATTTCACTGACTCGTCTCACGGAAGTGACTGCAATCAAGAAGGTGACTGTCATTGATAGGTGGAGAAGTGCACAGGTCGCGAGTGGTTCAAAGGGAGACTTCGTTAAAGACTTAAGAATGAGATTGAGAGCCCAGTAGAAGGCTGGGGTATGCACTGGTGAAGAAAGCTTTTGCAGCCCCGTGAGAAATCTTTTTATTATTGAGTGAGATAATAGTGAATTGCTTTGTTGGTTATTGTGGCAGGTGAAGATCACAGGTAAGTGGACCTTTAGGGAAGCATTTGAGAGACGGGATCTTTTTAATTGTAAGATGTAATCTAAAATGGAAGAAATGGGACATGATCATGCATCTAGTTTGGTCACACCAGGACGAAAACCTTTTCCCTTTATAGAGGTAGGTCTTCCTTGTGGTAGACTTTCTAATATTAATTAGTATGTGCTTGACTTTGGAGCAGCATTGTAGCTCTTCTGAAGAGAACCATCTAACATCCAGGCTGGGAGGTGCAGTCTTCGGATGTCCGGATGTGGGGATGGGTTGCAGTGTTGAAATAGCAATGAAGTGGCAAGTTGATTGGTGGGTGGGCTGACAGGTGGAGCAGATCTGCAAACCACATCTGCCTTGGCCAGGCTGGGGCTATGAGTATGATCAGTGCTTTGTCGAGCTTGGCCTTTTGGAGGACTCTGTGAAGTAGTGCAATTGGGGGGGAGGTGTAGAATAGGCCCTTGCTCCAACTTATTAAAAAGGCATCGCCCATGGACCATTTGCCCCTGCCTTCCCTGGAACGATAACGATTGCATTTGCATGGCTCTTCCGTGGCGAATAAGTCTGCTATTGGCTTGCCCTATAGGTGGAATATCTTGCTGAGAACATTGTCGTTCAGCTGCCATCGTGTGTGGCCAAGAAGTTCCTGCTCAGGGTGCCTGCTAAGGTGTTCTGTATGCCCGGGAGATAGGTGGCTGATATTCTTACGTCATGCTGGAGGCACCAATTCCATAGTTTCATTGATTCTGCACAGAGAGACTGAGATCTTGCACTGCCTTGACAGTTTATATAAAACATGCAGGCAATGTTGTCCATCATGATTTTGACACTTCTGTTTTTATGAATGGGAGAAAGTGTCCGCAGGCATTGCGAACAGCACAAAGCATGAGCAAGTTTACATGTAGGAAAGATTCGTGCTGTGACCATCAACCTTGCGCCTTGCGGTGGCCCAAGTGCGCTCCCCAACCAACCAGAGACGCAACTGTGGTTATTAATATAGTTGGGGTTTCCTGAGAGAAGTGTACACCTTTCAGTAGGTTTCAGTGCTCTGTCCACCAGAGCAGAGTGTGTTTGAGTTCTGCAGGAATGGCGACCAGTTTGCGAAGCGGCTGTCTGATTGGTTTGTATACTGTGGAGAGCCACATTTGAAGAGGGCACATGTGAAGTCGAGCATGGGGGACAACGAACATAGAGGCTGCCGTGTGCCTTCGTAACTGAAGGACAGTGACAGGTTAGGATATGAACAGGTCTGTCATGAGACTTTGGATAGCCGTAAATCTGTCTTGTGGGAGAAGGGCTTTGGCTACTATGGAATTTAGCTCTGCCCTGATAAATTGGATGGATTGAGACAGCTCCAGAGATGATTTTTCCTTGTTTATTTTTAGACCTAAGGCATGAAAGGTTTGCACTGTGAGAAGTGTCATGTCCTTTGCCTGAGAGAAGTCTGGAGCTCTTATGAAGCAGTCGTCTAGGTACGGAAATATTATTACTCTTCACCTGCGGAGATGTGCTGTGATGACTGCTAGAATCCTTGAAAAAAATCTGGGAGCTGTCAATAGGCCAAACGGAAGGACCTTGTACTGGAAATGTTGGTTTGCGATTGTAAATTGTAGGAAATGACAATGGGCCGGGTGGATTGTGACATGAAAGGAGGCATCCTGAAGGTCGAGGGACGAGAACCAATCTCCTTGTTGCAATGTGGGTATTACTGTATTCAGTGTTACCATCTTGAACTTTTCCTTCTTTATGTATTTGCTTAAGGGTCTCCCTTTTTCTGGGAGAGTGTTTAGATGCCTGCTTAGGTGGGCCAGGGTCAGAGGCTGGTCTTAGGGAGTTCTCAAGTAAAAACAGTTTGAGACGCAACTCCTGATCTTTTCGAGTTCTTGAGCTCATATTCTTCCAGTGAGTGCACTTTAGTGGAATATGTGAGTCACCAAGGCATCGCACACAGGCGGAGTGACCATCTGAAGCGGGCATGATGTCCCTACAATTAGCGCAGCATTTGAAACTGGGGGATCCTGGCATTTTGAAGTTAGAAGTTTTTTGTTTGTTTTTTTTTTGAGGTAAAGTAGGTTCTATAAGGTAAAGTAAGATTTTTGATGAGGTAAGGTAAGGTGTGGGTAGGGTTTTTTTTGGGAGGGGATGTGAATCGAAGGGGAAAAGGTCAGAAAGGGGAGTGGCAATAAGCCGCCCCGGCCTCCGACTTTACTTTTTCTTCTTCTATATATAGATATAGATATATAACAACTGAGATATAGATTTATATCTATATATATCAGTTGTTATATTTCTCTTTTTTTTTTTGTAGAAGACTATTTTAAAGGAAGGTTGGAGAGAACTGCTGAGGCACTCCATCTTGGACTGGCGGTTGAGAAGGAATAGCAGGCTTTGGCCATGCATGTGCACAGCCAAGCGTGCCAACGGCTTCTGTACCAGCATCAGTGCATGTGCGGCCCTGCCACTCACACTGCTGTAAAGTCTCCGATCCTGGGCACTGTGGGACACGACACGACAAGTGGAGCACCCACAGGGACATCACTCAACAAAGAAGATACCATGAATGACGTGCTACTGTGCATTTTTCCATGAATTTCTGAGATTTGATAAAGAACAATGGTAATTTATAGTTTGATTTTTTTAATTTTAAATTGCTTTGCAAACATTAACCAAGTCTCAACAGCCCTTGAAATACAGAAATATTACCTCCATTTCATACTTAGGAAAATTGAGAAAGAGGGGATTAGAAATTTATCTATGGCCACACAGTGAGTCAGTGTTAGAAATGGAATTATAATTCAAGAGGTTCCTGGCTCCCGGTTCAGCACTCAAATCACTAACCACACCCTTTTTATTTATAAAGAGCAATAAAAGAGAATAAAGGTTTAGGGGGAAAAAACATAGCTGCTGGCTGAGCAAATTATTCTGGGCAGTAGGTCTTGGATTCAGCCTCTTTCAAGAATACCATATGTGCAGATGACTGTGAGAAAGAGCTGAACAAAACAGTTGCTATGAAATAAAATCTGATCTACTTTTGATTTCTTTTCCATCCACACCTGATATTCTTATAAAGTTACTGTCAGCACTTTTTTCCCCTGTGTACTATTTGATTCTTTTTTAATTCCTTCTGAGAAGCCCTTTGCAGAAAACAGGTATCGTGTCAGTCTCTCAAACCAATTCTAAGTCATAGGTTAGATTCAAGTCAAGTCGTATATACCTTTACAGATGAAACACCAAAGTCCCCATGCCTTCAACATGAATCCTACTGCATCGCTTTTTTTATTTTTATATTGAAGACAATTTGTATTACTGAGAAGCTGGGCTGGGATATGTCTGCAATTTGTGGAATTCTTCCACTGCCCTCGATGTAATATACATAACAAGGGCCCAACAATTACTAGGGTTTTGATCCTGCAAACACTTAACTACACATCAGTGAGCACATGGATGTGCAAAAAGGTTTGTGCCATGGAGGCCAGGTCACTAAGTAATAATGGAATCATAATTATCCACACTAGCACTTATGCCCACATGACACCCTGCCGAACGACAAATGTTCCTAGCGCAAGCGCTTCTGTGGACAACGCTCTGCCATCGATACAGCTCCCACCACTCGTTTAGGTGGTTTGAAAATGTCAGCAGGAGAGCTCTCTCCCATGGACATAAGGTGGCTACACAAGCACTCTGACAGCAACACTGCTGTACTGATACAGCTTATAACCTTAATACCAGCTTAAACCTTGGTATCCCATAGCAAAGCACTAGTGGAGGGTAGAATTTCTATGGGGAGGGGAAAAAACCTACTATCCTGCATTTTCTCCTCTCTACGTGCAATTTGCATTCAACACTGTTGAGACTGTTTTTCTAACCTGCCTCTGAATCATTAGTTATACTTAGCAGGTGGGTGTGTTTGAAACTGTCATCTAGTCACACCTGAGAGAAGGGAGTGGAGAAAAGAAAATAAAGAGAAAAACCACCGAAACATTTATAGAGACTGGCTGTCACCGTATCAAGGGCCCCTAAATGAAGTCAGAGTGAATAAAAACCTTCCTCATTAAAAAACCCCACAAGTTCTTCAAGTATGTTGCTCTCTGCAGCTACATAGACATACTTTATATCAAAAGCTTTTTAGCAGCTAGAGATTAGACATATCAGAAGGCCGGATATAACTTGTAACCAATTTTATGGCTGACCACTTTTCTTACATTATTCAAAAATAACATTGCTCTTCATACATTCACCCAATTACCTGTGCCAATCAATTAGCCAACAGTTTTTCAATTTAATTAATGAGATGCATGTACTGAATAAACTAATCTTTGCCTTTCCGGGAAACACTACCATCAAAACAGTTTAATTCAAAAAGGCACATCTTCATTTTAACTGTAATGTAACCTGCCATCAGCAATGGCAAGCACCGCTCAAAGGAACACTTGTCTGCCATAGTTTTTAAATATTTTTTTAACCAGTATCTAATATTTACAGGTCTGGAATTTCTATTCTCTCTTCCCTTCCCCCCCGCCCCCAATTACATTTCCCCCATGGAACTAAAGTTGGTTTCAGGGCAGCTTCTCAAAACAAGCTTCACTGCATGTAGCAGCTCACTTTTATTATTATTGAGATCAGGATCCCCAGTCATGGACCAGGACCCCCAATGCGCTAGGTACTGTACAGACAGAACAAAAAGACATTCCCTGCCCCAAGAGCTCACAATTTAAGAGACGGAGACAGACACATGGGGAAGTTCAAGGGAGCAGGGAGACAATATTGGTTAGCATGAGAATCAATGGTTTCACTGCTCCAGAAGCCTTAACAACTGGCAAGCTTTTTTTGTAAGCCTCAAAGCACAGGAGTGTTTTAAGGAAGGTTTTAGAGGAGGATGTTAAGTTTCTACCTTATCGTTCTGACATATTTTAGGCCTCGATCTACCACAGCATGTAAACACGTGCTTAGCTTTAAACATCTGAGTAGTCTCACTGATTTTTACCCACATGCTTAAAATTAAGTTCCTACGTAAGTGCTTTGCTGGATTAGGACCAATATCCACATCCACATCTGTCACCAATACAGCTTTGGACAACATGTTTGAATGCAGAGGCAAATGCAGTGGTGTGCCACACCAAAACAGTTACAGGCTGGGTTTGTTTGCTTTCAGCTTCGCTACACTAGAGAGAGAGGGTAAGTTCGTGATTTAAAATGAGATACTTGCTCCTTTCCATTTAGCTCATAACCACGTCAGGCTCAGATCCTGTTGACCTTTCCCTTTGAAAAGAAAATACCTGTGGCAACCCACGCTAACACAATGTGGCACTTTGTCCTCCTCCAATGGACTACCCACATATTAAGATTCATGAGTCCAAGACAGCCTTCAAACTGCTAGATTAGTCCAGGTAGCAAAAGCTTACGTTTTAGACCCAGAAGTCAGAGAGATTCAGTCCCCCTTGCCAACAACCCATCCAGGGCATTGCATTACTTTTGGGTGTGAATTTTTTTTTTTTTTTTTTTTTTAAAAAAATTTTTTTTTTTGAGAGTTTTTTTTTTTTTTTTCTTTCTTTCTTTCTTCAGAGAATTAACTGATTTGTTTTCGTTATGGATTCAGATTCTCCCATAGCATTACTGGATTTTTGTTTGTGTTTTTATTTGTTTTTGTTTAAGGGAAACTATCATGTATGGTTTCTTAGATTTGTTATAGAGACTTTTTGCCGAGATGTACTTTTATTTCATTTACAAAATAATCTTCTGCTCTTTTAGGTCTCTTCATTCAATCATGCCGTCTTCTGGGCAAACACATTTGTTACAATAGAGAGATCCTTGCCCTGTAATTTGAAGTCTTATTAGAACACTAATTCCAAAGCAACAAAAATATATGCAAACCAGGACATCAGAGTTTTCTTTATGAAACTTCTGACCCTGAATCCTACCTGCTGTACATCTAATAAGAACATAACTGCATATCATGGCTGAGATTTTTTTCAAAGGAGTGCAGAGAATTCAGTCATACATCTTCCATTAAAGATGACTCAACTTCACTTATAGCCTAAATTGTGATTTGAATTTGGAGGCTCAGAAACAAAATACCAGCGCACTCATTCATCCACTGCACTTCACCTGCCCCTTTAAAGCTTGTGTCCAATTTTATGGAAAGTAAAATCTGCTTACTACTGCTTCAGTCTATTAGATATTATGTATGCACGAACAGGATCCAACAAGCAGCCTCTGAAGTGCATGGGGAAAATGCCATATTACATATTAAGCAGCTGTATATTATTAATATATTGGTCTCGGTGCATCAGAAAATCCTGTACAGATTATAGGAGTTTAATGACTTTCACTAGTTCTTTGAAGAATTTATTTTAATCTTTACATGCCGACACACATATGGTCCAACACAGTGTCTAGGTGTTGGCCTTAAAACACATTTTCCAGAGAGAAAGGAATTTAGAAATATTCCCCGATCATCGCTTCCAGAATTTGGAAAAGGGTAAAAGGATCAAAAGAGCAAGGCACATCTCCATTATCTCATAGGCTATAATTCAAATCCATGATGGAATCTCTCACTATTTTTGTTTTTTTTCAGCTTCAGCCTGAAACTCTATTTCTAACTCAAAGCAGTGATCATTTTTTTGAGAATTATTCCATGGTTACAACAGCCTGGTGGTATAGTCTATGAACAATGCTGGCTGACCAAGAGATACGTTTTCTTGTACCTGAGCAGCTTGGCTGCCAGATCTTTGGTGAACTTTATTAAGGTATGTGCTAGAACCCTCTGTGGCATTCAGGTATTCAGATTTTCATCTCATGATGCTGAGCCTGCAAGCACATATGTACCTGTGTAATCAAGTATAGCTGTTCTGAGCCTACCTACATATGTAAACTATATCTATATCTATATCTATATCTATATCCAAGAGCTTGCAGAATTTGGGCCCAACTGACTAAAATTAGCACATGATGATAACAGAACAGTTCTGTATATTAGATTTTATCCAGGGCTCTTTACTATACCCAAAATGATGGCACTCTCACATTTATTGTTAATGGACCAATGAACAACCTTAAATATAAACTTCCACACCTTTTAACACCTGGTGTTATGAAGACGGTGTTTTCAAGTCTCTGTAAGGTTTTGTATTTTATGTTGATTTTTGCTCTTCCATACAGGCACAAAAGATGGATCATTTTCACCTGAAATTTTTGCATTAGTGAAGTTTCCCAAGAAATTCTCTTTTGGTCAAATGTATAGGTAAGCCAAACAAAGAGTTTCATAGACATAGGTCTTATGGAAGGTGTCACAAGATGGTGACCTTTCAGAGTTCTCCCAAGTTCCATTTTTTAGTGTGTGAGCAAATCTGTCCTTTTGGGAAGAAAGGCTTTATGCAGAAACAGCAGTTCTTGAAAAGGGAGTTGTGTGAACAGGGGGATAGTGTGTTCTCAGACTTGGTCTAAGATTTGAGTCAATGTCTGAGGCAGAGTTACTCTCCAGAAATTGGGCACAGAGGTTGGGCTGAGATTCCTGAACCATCTTGTATGCTGTTTGACCATCTCTTTCTCAGGACTTCTGTAAGTGTGTAAATAAATCAAGTTATACTTACAGTATACTTAGACTCTGTGTCACTGAATAAAATACTGCTGCAGCTGTGCCATTATAGTGTTTCAGTGTAGACATTCATTACAGTGATGGGAAGGGTTCTGCCTTTGCTGTAGGTAATCCATCTCTCTGAGAAGGGATAGGACGGTCAACGGAAGAATTATTCCATCTACCTAAGCTATATCTACACTGACTTGGGGCAGCTGCACCAAGAATACTTGTGTTGGGTCACTTTAAGCTGATGGGAGAGAGCTCTCCCATCAGCTTATTAACTCCTGCCTCTGAGAGAGGCAGCCTTATTAACTCTTGTGAGAGATGCTAGCTCCATTGGCAGGAGAAGCTCTCCTGCTGACAGCACAGTCTACACTGATCCTTAAATCGGTATGATTTACATTGCTTGGGCATGTGGTTTATTCACATCCCTGAGACACAAATTATACTGAAGTAACTTGTAATGTAAACAAGGTCCTAGTACTTTCTACATCAGGAATTAGGTCATCTTAATTGTGTCTCAGGAGGGTGGATTTTTCATATCCCTGAAAGACTGAGCTATGCCAGTGTACCTGCTCAGTGCAGACAAGCCCTGGATTTTGGTGGGGGAGACTAAGCTACACCTAAAAACTATTTGGGCAAGAAACTTCACAGTATTTCTTTGCAAACATATTAATATATTCAGAAATAGATGGTTTTCAGTTTTCCCAGAAACATACTTTCATTTAATAACTCACTAAGTTTTAGGCTTTTAAGCCACGATGAATGCAACACATGAATAAATCATGCAGCTGGTATTAAGTCAAGCCTGCATTCCTTATTTGTGCAAACTTGCATTTAGTTCCATGTGCCATGCCACTTAGAAAACCAGAACTGCAGGGTTTCAATGCATGGATGAGAAAACAGTGAAGGGAGGAGGGTTTTAAGTTTATTAGGAACTGGGGAACATTTTGGGAAAAGGAGGAACCTAAACAGGAAGGATGGGCTCAACTAACCCAAAATGGAAGCACAGCATGTAAAAAGGCTATATGGGTGACTTTAAACTAAAGGCTGGGGTGGGGCAGGGGGAGCTGAAAAGTGTGAAGAAGCACATAGTTTGGAGAGAGACATCTTACAGGATAGAGAAACCACATTAATAGAGCCTATCTCCTAATAAAGAGGAATGGCTAGAAATCGATAAGCTACAGGTAGGAACTGGAGAGAAACAATCAAATTAATGAGAGCGTTCCATACAGTTACATCTCATGAAGGCACACAACTCAAAAGTGGCAATTTTTATAAGTGCTTTTAAACAAGCACTAGGAGTCTAAATACTAATACGAGTGAACCTGAGTGCCTGGTACTAAATGAGGATATTGATATAACAGGCATCAAGGAAACTTGGTGAAATGATAACCAGCAGAACACAGCAATATATAGGAATGATAGAGTAGATTGTGCTGTTGGGGGAGTGGCACTATACATGAAAGAAAGCGGAGTCAATTATAGTAAAAATCTCAAAATCAATCAAACTATAACAGATCTTCTATGGATAGAAATTTCATGCTTGAACAACATGGTGGTAAGAATAGACTACTGACTGCCTGACCAGGATGGTGATGGTGAAATGCTCGGGAAGATTAGAGAGGCTATATAGCCGCTATAAGAATAGAAAACTAAACAATAATGGGGGATTTCAACTATCCCCATATTGATGGGGTATATGCCACCTCAGGATGGGATGCTGAGATAAAGTCTCTAGACATAATTAATGACTGCTTTGTGGAGGAGCTAGTCCAGGAACCACCAAAGGGAGAAGCACTTCTTGACTTGGTCCTAACGTGCAGCACAGGATCTGGGTCTAAAAAGGTGAATATAGTGACGATAACGTAACTAAATTTAACACCCTTGTGGGAGGAAAAATACCAAAAGAAGACTACCAGAGTAGCATTTCACTTCAGAAAATGGAGCTAAACAAAAATAAGGGACCTAGTTAAATGTAAATTAGAAGACACAGTACAGTGCTTAATTGGTAATGAAAGAGGTGCCAGGACTCCAGGTTTGTTTTTGTTTGTGGGGTTTTTTGCGTGGAGGGAAGGGACCCTTTCATAACTGGTGAAGCCTGCCAAACAATCAGTGAAGCCACTGGACAACTGAGATGATAAAGGAAGACTCAAGGAAGATGAGGTCATTGCAGGGAAGCTAAATGAATTATTTGCATCAATCTTCACTGCAGAAGATGTGAGAGAGGTTCCCACACCTGAGCCATTCATTTTAGACAACATATTTGAGGAACTACCCCAGACTGAAGTGTCAATAGAGGGGATTTTGGAACAAACTGATAAATTAAATTCTATAAGTCACTGGGTACAGCTAGTATTTACCCCAAAGTTCTGAAGGAACTCAAATATGAAACTACACGATTACTAACTGTGGCACGCAACCTCTCACTTAAAATCAGCTTCTCTAACAGATGACTGGAGGATAGCTAATGTGACACTAAGGCTATGTACACACAATCACTTTATTGCG